>JAKSZP010012617.1:0-30574 GCA_022478985.1 Massospora cicadina
GGACTTGATCCGCCATCATAATTACTTATAGTCTAAGGCACCTAGGAAAAGTTATCAAAAAGAAATTTATCACATTTTTAGTAACATCCTATAAAACTGGGACTAATAAGGTGCTGAAAGCTAAATTAATAATTGGAGCAATATCTATATAATAGTTGAATATAAAATTTAGTTTTTTATTATATATACAGATGGTTTGTCAAACTAGTTAATTTAACTGGCCCCTTCATGTCAATTGACACGTGTATTAGGTTAACCCAGGTGCACTAGTTGATATCTCATCATATTTTTGTGGGTCTTGTGGAGCTATCACTCCACACAACTGGATAAATAATTTTGACACATTATATCACAATATTAGTCAGTAACAATAATGTCAAAGGTAATACAAATGTTTTTCTCAGGCCACCATGCCTTACGACCTTGAGTGCAGCTTAGATTATTGTAGATGCTAGAGACAGTTTAAATAAATATCTTCTCTCATCTATCAGTTTTTAGAGCTGTCTTTTTTTATTTCTGTGCTTTCCATGACATTTTCAGCGCGTTTTAGATCTCTTGGTGTTCATAACCTATATTTATCTTTAATCATTTGTTGTAAAATTTCAACAACTCAATGATATATGATATGAATGGCAGGCAATAATCAGTAATCTGTCAGCATTCTGATGAGTTGCTCTCACCCCTGTAAAAAAATTCAAAGTCATAGACTTGTAATTAAAAACTCATCTAAATAAGTTTCACTAGTTCTTTGATATTGTGCAACCATCATATTGATAAATGGTCAGTAATGACCTTGAAGTGCATCTCAGTGTATAGGATCTAAACTGTTTTCATGTGTATATCTACAAGACATTTTCATTCTATCATGGTTAATCTTTTCACCTAGTAATATAGTTTTCTAGCATAGTCCACTGAAATCTACTCCTCATAATCATCATCTTTGTATAACATGGTTCTGAGTGCCATAATCAATGCATCCAATTGAATTTTGAAAAGGTTTTTAAAATCTGGATAGATAAGGATGGGACTGGTCATCAGATATTTCCATAGCTCGTCAAATGAGTTTTAAGCTTCTTCATTCTATGAAAAACCCTTTTTCAGATACTTCAACAAAAGGAATAATGGTATAGCAATTCTTGCAAATTATTTGATAGATTGACAATAATAGCCAACTATCCCACAAAAAGACTTAAATATCTAAAACAAACTCTGAGATTGACATCTATTCAATTGCAATATCTTCTGAGGCTTCATTTGTATTCCATTAGAGTTTATCATGAACCCCAAAGGTTCAAGCTCTTTCTTTTTTGAAAATTTGACATTTCCTCAATTTAATTTCTATATTAGCCACTAGGCATCTGAACTTTTCCTCAAATCAAACAAGGTGATCTGTGAACGTCCAACTGAGAACATTATTGTCCAAATACTTGAACATAGTACAACTTCAAGTCACTTAAGATGAAATCCATCTCCCTTTTGAAATGTAGCTGGTGCATTGCACAGCCCTTCTGGAAATCTGTTTGGTTGGTATAATCCTAGTGCAGTTACTATTTCACACTTCTCTTGATCTTCTTTTGGAAAATTTATCTACCAGTACCCAAAATCAGATCCATGGTTGAGAAGTATTTTTATTTGCATATACAATATAATTCATTCTCTATCCTTAGCAATTGATAAGAATCTTTCTTGGTGATGTTGTTTAGTCAGCAATAAATGACGCACCACCCAATTGTACCCTTTCTTTTAATTTACTAAGACTGGACAAACCCAGGGTTTTGAAAAAGGCATGTGGAGGCCATGTTTAATCAGCTTATTGATTTACTCAGTAATCACTGCTTCATAAGTTTTTTAATTGTCAGACTGGCCTCATTTTTATTGTCTTGGATTATCCAGTATCACCTTAAGAATAACATTTGTTTAAATCCTAGGTTAAGGCCATTCTGAGAAAATACTACTCAATACTTTTTAGACAAATTTTAGTACATACTCCTGCTGATGTTCCAAAACTCAGAAAGATGCTCTTAATAAATTAGTACCTGAATATTTTTGGCAGCGCCTTCTGGTAATCCCATTTCAAAGAACGTTTCAAAATCATGAAATACTCTTTAGTTTCAATAAACAGGATTAAATAAACATATATAATGATTTAAATCGTCACCACTTTAGTTAGATTTTAACTACAAAATTGACCAGTAGAGCCTAAATTTCTCCATGGCCTGGAATCAGAGTTTTTGGAGCTTTCTGTTGTATTAGGATTTGGTTATTCTCACAGACGCGTTTTGCTCCTAAATTCCAATAATTAAGGCAGGAGAATTACATTTCTTGACTGCTAGGATAAATATTTTTAGGGGTTGAATTAACCATTTATCTTTAAGTAATATTAATATTGAAATAACAAAAAATTGGCTTTATAAGCTTTTTATTAGGTTGTGATATAGGGGATAAGAAGTGACCTTCTCTTTATCTAGCAGCTTAGTATTTAAGCTATATTGAGGTTCTAAGGTAAATCAATGTGAAGTTTTGGATTTTTATGCAATGTCCAAATTAGGTGATATGAGGATTTGACCTATCAGATTGCTGAAGACTTACCTCACATTGATGTAACAGCTGGTAAAAATTGATTGCAGTTATTATATGTCTGTGAGGCAGCCTTTTATAAATTTTTCCCAATCATTGGGTGCAAAAATATTACATTGTGGGACCCCTTCTAAACCCTATAAAAGGGGCTGGTCTCTGCAGTGATGGTTTTACTAATTTTACTGTAAGAGGGGGATGGACCTCAGAAAGGCTCCCCAGATTTGGCCAACAATTTGGTGAAATTCAACTTCTCAAAATCATGGTTTTTGTCTGAGTAATAATAGAAGTGTTAAAAAACTTCTCTCTCTCGTTGCAAACACTTTTGCAACCCATTCAATTCAAGACTTAATCCAGTTTGATAATCTCATAAAGGGATTAGTCTGCGCCCATGTCTGGGAGCAGTTGGGCAAGCAAAGCAAGAGGAGCAGGCGGAAGGCCCACGGCCTCTAACATTCAAAAACGCCCCGGAGAATCTGGCGGAATAGAAAAAAATTTAAAAAAACTGGCGGTCACAATTTCCCCGGAAATACTCACGTGGCAAGCATGATGCAACCAGTACATCAATACGCCATATTCCCAGCCACTTTCATCGGTGGAATTCGGAGTCCGTGTGTATCTGGACATCCAAAAAACAGCCCTATGGGAAAAATTTTGTGAAGATGTACACAAAATTTTCCCGACCGTGGTGTACGTTGCACCTCACTCCATGTCGCGTGGTTGGCTGGACCTAGGTTTTGAAAACAAAATAGCAGCAGATGAGGCTTCAGCGGTGCGCGTAGTGGTAGACCTCCCCAAAGGGCAACGGGTCATTGAAACTAAACGTACCAGATGGACAAAATCGAACCAAATTTTCCTCACATTTGACTTTTTGCCTACTACGGTAAAACGTGACATTTTAGAGCAACACCTGAAAGATGGTCTCGCCATATATGGTGAAATACAATCTTTCAAAATGCAATGTTTCACGCTGATGCCACACCTGTGCACCGGCAAAGCCATTGCAGTTCTGACCCCATCTGAGGAGATCATGAAGGACCTAACCCAGATCCTGCACTCCACCTTTATTGATATTGCAGGGCACACCACCCACCCATTCCGGGTAACCGTGGACAGCGCGCCCCCCATTTGCACCCACTGTGACGCGTTTGGCCATAAGGCACACGCGTGCCCCATTAAAGAGGGCATTACATTCCAAGAGCACCCCTCGGCGGCCATGGCCAGCGGAGAGGCACACTACGAACCAACTGCAAGCACCAAAGAGGCCTTCCTGTGGGGAGCACAAGGCTGCTACCTATTGGTAAAGCCCATCTCCCCGCAGGAGCGGAAGAAGGCCAAGCAGGCCCATAGGACTGCAGCCAAGGAAGCGGCTAAGGTCCCCACCATCATCCCACACTCACAACGCCAGGAGGACATGGAGACCTTTGTGGCGGAAGCAACTCGGGAATCCATCACCCAATCAGATGGGGAGGCCCAAGCTGAATGGGCCACTCAATCTGAGGATCCGATGGGAGAGTCAATCTCACCCAATCGCTGCACCCAAGCCCCAGTTGAAACTGACTTGGGACCTATCCCAACCGAAAAAAAAATTTTTCGCCCCACTCGATGGTGCACCAAACCTATCCGCACCGCAAAAAATTCGTCCGACGTCGGGAAAACAAAAAGCAAAGGCCAAAGCCAACGCGACTCTTTCCGCAAAAAAATTAACAAAAACCCCGATAGCGTTGCTGCTAATACCCGTGCTGCTGTGAAAGCCCGTGGGGACCTGGAAGAGGCTGGTGGGCCAGGGGCCCACCCCTCGCACCTAAGGTGCGATGGGGGAAACCTTCACTCTAGGGACATTGAATATCGCCGGACTCAAGGCCTCCCCATCCCGGGCTAGGAAACTGAGTTTTTTACAAAATAATTTACCCGTGGATATCCTGGCCATCCAGGAAACCCACTGTCCACGAGGTTCTGAGGATGCTTGGAAAACAATGCTCCTACCATCCCTATCCTTTTGGTCAAAGCACTGTGGGGTGCTAATTCAGAAAAACAATTTTTTTAAATTTACATCTTCAGAAACATTCCTAAATGACTGAGTGCTCGTTGTCACCTTCTCTTGGGCCAATGTTGCACACACAATTGTCAACATTTACGCCCCAAACGGTACACAAGAGCATCGTGAATTTTTCTCATCAGTCAAATCCCTCCCGATACCCCCCAATTCTTTCCTAATTGGCGACATGAACTGTTGGCTAACCTCACCAACGGACCGGTGGCCGCCCTCACCCCACGCCCCACAGGGTCATGTAGAACTACGCGTTCTAAAAGCCACCCTTGGGTTAATGGATGCGCTGCCATGACATGCCCCACTGCTCAAAAACATGATGCATCCCCACATCCACAATGGCCAATTAAGGTCCATGACCCGCATTGACCTTATTCTAGCGCCGGCGAAATTCCAACCCCACATCTCCCACTTCAAAACAACAAAAATGGAATTCTCCGACCACCGACTGGTCTTGATAACATACCACTTACCCGTCACAGTTGCAAAGGCCCCACATTGGTGCAAAATCTGCCCCCCAGAGCTTGCATTGCCAGGATTTTCCACATGGGTGGAAGAGGCAACTTTGGAAAAATCATTTGTTGCACCGTTTTGCGCGGACCTCATTTCCACATGGGCAACTTTAAAAAAAGACACCATCCGCCACTATCACCATCTCTCATCCAGATGCTCACGAGCCACATCGGCAGTTATATCGCGCGCGCTGGTGGAATTGGCCCACTTGGAGTCCAACATTCCAGCCTCAGGATATAGCCCTGCATGGGTCCAGAAGTGGGCGGAGGCAGCAGCACACCTCAACGCACTTGAAAGGCAACACAAGCATCGGGTTTGTGTCCAATACAGGGCCACACGCATCACTAAAGGCGACAAGTGCACCGCATACTTCTTCAAAAAAAATTTTTGCACCACGCCAGAGTGTGGCCTGCACACAGGTGCGAAGATCGGATAATTCTATCATGGACACACTGGCCGAAGTGGCAATTGAAACGCAAAAATATTACTCCGAGTTATACCGAGCTGAACCAATTCAGCTGGCCGAAATGGCAGAATTTCTCGACAGAGCTCATATCTGCACCATTTTCCGATACCCGGAAATAATGAATTTAATTACTCTGAATGAATTATGGACTACCATTCGCAGTGCATCAAACCGAAAATGCCCAGGCCCAGATGGCATTTCATATGAGTTCTACAAAAAATATTTTAAATACATATCCCCATTGCTGCTAGCCTCACTCAACCAAAGCCTGTTGGAAACGTGCCTCCTACCAGGAGGACATGAGGCTTTTAAAGTCACACTCTTCAAGAAAGGGGATAGGCTAGACTTAGCCAACTGGCGCCCCATTTCTCTAACAAACACAGACACCAAAATTTTAACAAAAATCATGGCTAACCGTTTAGGGACTGTAGCATCTGCCACCATCTCTCCAGAACAATTCAGTTTCATCCCCAGAAGGTCAATTTGGGATAACGTGCACTCTGTGGCTAATGTGTGTCAGTCCACAGCCTCTGGGGCACTGGTATTCTTGGACCAACAAAAGGCCTATGATAGAGTAAACTGGGAATACCTTAGGGCCTGCCTCCAACAATTCCACCTACCTCCCCGCTTCATTAACTGGGTGATGCTGCTCACGGAATCTGCAACAATGGCTGTGCGTGGCCCAGGTTTCCTAACGGATGTAGTCCATCCTCAAAGGGGCCTGCGACAAGGGGACCCACTGAGCCCACTCTTATACAACTTCAGCCTTGACCCACTACTGCGAAATGTGAATGCCCAACTCACTGGGGTCCATGTGCCAGGCCAAACCCCAGTCAAGATGATGGCATTTGCAGATGATTGCGTGGTGGGGGTGTTTAATAATAAAGATGCACGCGCGCTTGAAGCCCTCATCCAGGAATATTCCCGGGTAAGCAACGCGGCACTGAACGCCTCCAAAACCGAAATCATCCTCCTTGGTCGGTTTCAGAACTGCTGGGCCCCAGCAAGTAGTTCCCAACCCAGCCCAGCTGCTCGCCCAAGTCCACGCCTCACTAACTCAAAACACACCGCTCCACTGGTGCTCCCCTTTGTGCCGCGACCTACCATAGGACCGGTACGCCATCTGGGCGTGTGGTTGGAGGCAGGAGGATACGTGTCAGCAGTAATGGAAGGCCATATACTGGACAACGTGACGAAGCGAATCGCCTCTCTCAGAGCCCACCCTACTACCCTCACTGGCAGGGTTGTGCTTGCCAACTCTATGCTCCTATCCAAAGTCTGGTTTGGAGCCCACGCCATCCCCTTCTCCCCAAGCTTCTTCAAATCCCTGTATGCTTTGCTACAAGGTTGGCTTTGGTCAGGCCGCCCTCCACCAGTACGGCTTGAGGTCATGTTTGGCCCTCAACATCATGGTGGCATGGGCCTACTTGACTTCAAAGCCCATGCCGCCAAGATCCTAGGCACCTGGATTGCGGCCGTCACTGCTCCTACACTCCCATCCCAACACTGGTCCCGCGCGGCCCGCTCCAACTTCTCCTGAGCCTTGGGCCTCAACAACCCATCAAACCCCCACTCCCTGATGAAATACCTTGCATCACACACATCAGCCGCAGGTCCTCACGGGACAAAAACCCACTACAAACGAATCCTACTCTCCATGCGAAGCGCAGAGTGGAGAATTCGTATTAATGGACATACAACCCAAAGAGGCCACCCCTCTCCTCAGTTCACACAAGAGGTACAGGGGCTACCCATCCATGAGGGCGTGATCCCCATTCGACCCCAAGTCCTATCCAGGGTGGACTACCTGGACATGATGGACATCCCTTATTCCACTGAGACCCAAAAGACTATCTGGCAATATGCACACCATCCTCTGCTGCAGCCTCATGTCCGTTCCCATGTGTGGCGCTGCCTGAGGTGTGTGTGTATCGTACAGCTGAGCGCTCTAACGCTTTACACTCATCCTGTGTCGTGTGTGGCCAGTATGGAACGCTGTTTCACCGCCTGGAGAAGTGCCCCACCTCTAAAGTGATATGGCGCGAAGTCCAACGTCTGCTAGGCCAGGATCAAACACATCCCTTCAGTCTGTCAAGAGATATGTTTGCTTCATCAATGGCCTCCCCCTCCCACCCTCCCTTCATGCTCTGGTGGTTGCAATCGCCATGTGGACTATCCACACGATTGTCTTGGATGCCATCGCTGGATCCATCCCCACCCTCCCTGAAGCTGTCCACAGATTCCGGTCTCATTTGGTGGACCACTTTCAAGCATGGGTGTTTGGATATCTCCCACCACGTCGCCGGCAGCTGGTCTCCTCCTGGTTCCCAGTCTGGTTCATCAAATCAGACCCCTTCCTCCACACGTGCTCAATAGTGGCTATGCCCCCTACACACGTTCCCTCCCCCTTCCCATGAGTGGCGTTCCCGCTGGCAACAAGAGATAGCTTCGCTTCTCTGGGGTGCCTCACCTGGTACTGAGTTTTGTCTCGTCTGAGTCATATTTGGGAGTGTCCGTCCCATGGTCGGCCTTCCTGCAATAAATTTAAAATAATAGAAGTGTTACCCCAGTTTGAGGGGTTCTACCAGGGATTGACCAGGGTCTTTTAACCAATTGTTATTGTCATTTTATTACAAAACGCTTTTTTTACAATATTGGACTTTCAATTGTCCAATACTAACCAAGGTTCCACCCTTGACTTCTTCCATGGGCTACAATTTCCATGCCAGCTGTCTAAAAATTTTCAGAGTAAATCCCTTGTTTACTAAAATATTGCATCAGCCAGAAAATAACAGTTTAGGTGTTTGTATGAAAAGTATTCCATGTTTTTCATTTATCTGATTTGGCATCACCCAGATTATCCATCCAACTAACTTGTTCTGTATCAAGTTTATGACATCATTATAAATTAAATTTAAAAAGTAGTTTTTTCTCATTGATGAAGCTTCCCCTTTCTAGTGGTACACCAAAGGCACATTTTGTACCAAAATAGTAAAGGTGTCTTCTTTAAATCAAATTTGACATCATACTTTCTTAAAAATTCAGTTCTAAACAGTTTGTCATAAATTTAATTTGACAAAACTATATCTGGCGCTAAACCCACCAACGATCTTAATTAAAAATGGAGTGCTTTGCTGTACCACAAGAATTTCCTATATTAAGTCTGGCTGTCCCATATTCTTTCTGGTGCTCCAAATCTGGTAATACCTTCATTTGTTTCACCAGTTATTAAAAACAAAATTAATAGGCGCTCTACTAGAAACCATAGCTCTTACTTTTACCCAATTAACTAGTATATCCACATAGGTACACTCAGTGTATTAGACTAAAGTATTTCATAGATATTGGCATCAGGACAAAGTCTAAAGCGTGAATTAATTAAGTATAACGAGTTAAAACGATTTTAAGCACTTAATGGGATAGATATGTTGACATTATTGATTTTCAACTTTATAATTTATAGTCATCATTAGCATCTCTAGCTTTTTCAATTATCTAACAAGCATAAGGTCAGGCAACCTCTTTAATATCTCAGGATTTATTCTCCTCGCCTTTGCACTAGGAATAACGTTATCATCCCGTTTTATGACCTGATAGAGTATATTGGGTATAACATCATCCATTAAAAATCTGAGATTTTTTAGATTTTCCTTAAAAAATCAGGTGATATGGTGCATTATGCAGTTCTAGATTTTTTTTCTTGTTTAAAATTATAGTTTTTTTCTTATGCCTTGCCTGTTTTCTTCTCTTGGGCCTGGATAAGATTAATTTACTTATAGGGCCTCTTGCCCCAACATTGGGAGGCGAAATGCTTAGTTATGGTACATTTATGACAGGTATTCTTGGATTCGTCCGTCCATTTTTTTAGTACTAGATGGTCCCAACCCAATTCGTCCGTCCATTTTTGTCCATCGGGTATTTCAACATTAGTATCTAATTCTAAAAACTTTAATCTGGTTATTGGACTTCCTTTTATTCTGATTTATTCGTGGTAGAAATGGTTTTTATTTTTTGTTAGGCGCTTCAAACATCAAGCCTAACAACTTAAGATATTCTATTATCTGTAAAGTAAAGTCTTAGTAGATAATGCCAAAAACACTTTTTGATGTTGATCTCTGTAGGGCATGTTGGATATTTTTGACTTTATTCCTGGTTTACAAAGCAAAATTTATTTGACAAAACCAACCGCATAAAATATATTATCTCTAAAATTGGGTTGCTTTGTATCTGACCCCATAAATTCCCAATTAAATTATTTTTAATAAAATATTTCTCTACTACAATTGCTTTGTGGCATAGTCAATTATCCTCATAACAAGGAATTTAAAGAATTTTGAATTAAGATGTTTTTCTACTTATATCATTCATCTATTCTAAGTAAAGCATCACTTCTATTGATATTCTTATAATTTATTCATGTATGTCTTTGTAGTTTTCCCTGTACTAAAGGTTAGTGAGCTTATTGCATAGTCAAACTATACAGTATGCTAAGGGTTGGTTCAAGTGAACTATACCCTACACATTATTTTTAAAGGGACTTTGTGCTTCACAAGTGGTATTCATTACAAAGGCTGTAGCAGAAAAAAAAATGATTAACCACATGATAAACCTGACTCAGGAAGGGAGATGTTTTCAATAAATAAACCATTATCATACATCACCCCTACTACTTTTAATTGAATGGCTCTAAGTAAGGTTTAATATCATTATTCAATCAGTTTGAGAGCTTTGGGACTTATATTATCACCGTGGAGCAGTTGAGACATATTGAACATGTATTACTTTAAGTGATTCAGGATCTTAGGTCACAAACTATTTATCTAGTATACACCTTACTTTTTATTGCCAACAGAATCAATACCAACTAATTCAGCAATATGAAAATTTTTCTTTGAGCTATAGTCAAGGACTAAAACAATTCTAATAGTCTAGCCTAATAGGGCAATAGCTTTTTGTGTATCTTTAACTCACTATGAAAAATTATCAATTATTAATTTTTCCCTCACTCCCTGATTATAGTTTTATTATCAGAAACCAGAAAAACGTGGAGGCTCTTCAGGTCAGAATATTCAATTAAAAGCCAGTTTTTGAAGTTTTTTCTTAAGCTGTAAATGAAACCAACCCTAGTGTGCAGATTTTGCAACAACTGGAAACCCTTATTGAATATATAATTGAATTAAAAAGCGTTGCTTTAGGATATAAAGCCATGGACAACCGCAGAGTACTAATGGTTAGTTCTAAGTAATGACTCAAATTATAAAGGAAGTTGAATGTAACTGTGTCACTCCATGGAACATTACTCAATAGGCTGAGGCAGTCAAGAAGCTCTGTAAATACACTCAACATGAAAATGAAGTGGCCACACAGCATTTTAGAAGTAAAATCCATACTACCAACCATCTCCTGCCTGATTTAGAACAGATCAGTATTATAAGTTGACATTCAGTGGGCATGGAAGGGTTAAAATAATTAACATGGGTGCTCCAACAAGATATCAGAGATCTTCTCTGGTTAAACAATGAATATACTGTCAATTTTTTAAAAACTTCATTACATGGAGACTGTCCACAAGAACTAATTGGATGATTCACATAGTGCTAAAAAATGAATCAGATGATTTTTATGCTAGTATGAGTGATATGTGAAGAAAATATTATGAAATTATAGCGATTCATGTAGCAAAACCTTTTGTGAGAAGAAAATAAAACTACTTGGAAATGACAAATTAAAGGCGATTAACAGGATAGTATATGTCAGTGCACTCTTCTAAAAATGAATCCTTAACCTAAACTATTCAAAGAAAAAGGCTTAGATGAGGAAGTCTTTTAAGAGATGAAGTAATAACCTACTTGTTCAGTACCATCCACATTGTTTGCTTTACCCCTTCTGCAAATATTCCAGCATACAAACAAATTCAACACTGTGCTAGTAATTTATAGACTCAAGTTAGTTCTGTACCAGTTATGGCTGGAGCGAAAATCTTATAACCAGGATTTCAAAAAATCAATCTAGTTTTCCCTTAAATTAGACAATCAAGGAATTTACATTCATCTTTAAAAATGTTCAAAATAACTGTGCATGGTATTATTGACTTTTTTTAATACACTTTGTTCTTAAATGTTTAGGAGATCAGAGTTAATATTTTTTGTTAAATATACTTTTCTTCGGATAGCTGGTCCTTCATTAATTAGTAAAACATATGGTTGCAGTTGCTATTGTATGATGCAAAAAATTGAAAGATGGTCTTCTTTAAATATAAAGTCGATAATAAAGACTGGAGGCTTTATTTATATGTCACCACTTAAACTATGGCATTCTGCCATATGATCACCTGATCATAATAGTAAAAGTTCTTACATTATTACAATAAAAGTTATTAAATTATAAGACTTTTATTTTATAAACTACAATTTTATTGTTCATCTTATGCCAGATTCAAAAGGTATAAATATGGTTACTTTTGATACTATCTGCATCCTTGCCAATAACTCTTATTGTATCCCACCTCCTAACCAGTGGCACTCAGGCACACTTTCTGGGGATTTTTTCCACATAGGAGAACTTTCCCCAAATTAGGTTCTTTTTACACATCTGAAGTCTCCTGCTGTACACACAGCTGCACCTCTGTGGCTAAACTCTTGCTGATGTAAGAAAGTAGTTCTAATACAGCACTATCTCAAAAAAGCTAAGATATTAATCCACTGAACTATGGTAGCAAGGTGCCCAAGCAATTCAATTTACTAGTTAGAAATTAGTAATTTTTAGCTAAATTGACACTAAAACTAATCTTGACAACCCAAAAGGCCCCCGATAATGGGTCACTAGATTAGTATCATTTTGTGAATTGCAAAGCCACGATTCCCCAGTTTTCCTTGTATTCATAAAAATTGTGATTTAATTAATTGCCTGTTTTTATAAATTTTGTTCTTAATTAAATAGGCGCAAATCCTTAGTTTTCAGTCAAATTTAGTGAATAATAATCTCCAATTAATATATGTAAATACTAATGCTAATTGTTCTCTACTTATCTGAGGAACATTAGACTTTTTATAATGTGAAAAGCGCAGTTCTACAATATTTTGAAGTCTTAAACGCATAATTACTCAGAAGGCTGAATTCATGACCATTCAGTTAAAGAAGAATCAAACCATTACCAAGTTTGCTAAACAATCTTACCATGAGGCCTAGGTATCGCCTGGTGCTGAAATCTATGTTGTAAATTGATGTCAAAATTTGCACTTCTTTTACCACTAAAATACTACAAGTTACACCATATTTTTCTCCCACCGCTTGTGAAGGATTCTATACTCCATCCATGATTGAATACTAAAGAGGTGTGAAGTCACGTTTGCACCGCCCAACATGGAAGTCTGAACTAATTGGCCCCACAAGTTATGGAAGATAGTATAGAAACCACGGAGAACTTTCTCACCATTGATAAAATTTCAGAAATTGTCGCACCCTCGCCAAGGTAACTTGTTGGATCTATGAATCTGAGGGAAATATGCGGCATCCTGCCATAATGACACCTAGGGTAAACTTTGTGACCTTCCAAGAATATGCAAGCCAGTGAAAAGAGCCTTGGCAGTAGAAGGAGGACGTTCTACAGCCAGCAATTATCCAGATTTGTCCCAGAATCATCAGGAAGATGTGAGCCATCCTTATATTAAAGAAACTAAAAATGGCATTTCTATTTTATAGCCATCATCAGAAGTCAGTGAGAGCTATGGAACAAGAGGTACATGAAGTTGCTTTCAAACCTTTTGCCACACAGATTGGCCAAACAACCAATTCAGAGATATAAAGAAATCCCTTACATTACCTTCTTTAAAAGGAGTTAAAGTTGCATTACCAATTGAGACCTTAGATACTCACTTCTTTAAAGTAAGCGAACAGATCAAGACTATGATTAATCAAGTATATACTCCTTCTATACTTGCAATAAAATGAAGATTTATTCTATTTTTCTGATTTTATCTATTTTTATACTCACTTAAACAATGTTTGGGTTCAAGCCATTGTTGACTGTGGCACCTCATGAATGTAATTCCAGTCAATTTTCTTAATGATTAAAAATATCCCGTGATGGGGCCCACCATCGCCTATATGGAACAGCTGTGTCTAAGATTACTAAAATTTAAGGGACATATAGCATGCTACTAACAAGGTTCATCTCCTTGCAGTTCAGTGCACCTGCTATACTGCTTTCACTGTTAACAACCCCAATTTATTCTTGGCACTAGCTTTCTTAAATCCTATAGTCTGTTTTAAACTATGAGGAGAACACCTTAACTATCTTTGGTCAAACATTACCCCTTTAATACTGAAGGATGATTGGACTTCCCTAAATCATAGGAATGACTTCATTAATGTGGTTTATAATGATGTTGTAGTCTCTATCTATTACCAACAAATATGGCACAGACGTTCCCTTCCACTTGCCATCATATCTGAGAATAAAGTAATTTCCATTTAACATCTAAGGGTTGCATATTATTTCTTATAGAACAGCAAGTGGTGCCAACTAGAATGAACTTGGATTTACCTGAAGGATTTTCAGGAGAACTTTTCTCCACTTGGCAATGATTGAGGGTTAAACCTTTTTTGGTCCTTAGATATTTTCATCCAGTTACCAGGGGATCTGTGTATTATTTGCCAACATGACTACCCCAAAAAATTTTATCAAGCGCAGGAAGAAAAACACATTTGTACATCTTAATCCACTGGAATAGTCTTTTAGAGTTACATAATTTTAAATTTGGCAGAATTTGGCTTACTTGAGCCACCCTTAGTAAATTGTATGGTCATTTCTTGTGAACAGCTCATCAGAGTAACTTATATACTTAATAAACAAGAAATGGCTCACATACAAAAATATGCTCAAGTATTTGTGATCGAGGCTAAAACCTTAGATTCCCTGTGGGGATCCAGCTCACGTTGATGTTGAAGATGCAGTACCCAATGTTTGAGCTGATCTTAGAAGAAAGGCCAATAATAAAGAGTTGTATAATTAATCTGAGAAGCTTATAAGTCAAGGAATGATTGTCCCATTGTGCAGCCCATGGTCCAGTCTGGTGCTCATAATTAAGATAAAAGATGACTCTAATAGCATCATTGTTGATTACTAAAATTTAGATATATAAATAAAAAAATATGTCTTTTACCTTAGATAGATGAAGCCTAATATCAATCAAGATGATTCAAATATTTCAAAGCTCTTGATCCTACTAGTGGATAATGAAAGATTGAAGTGTTCCATGAAGACCAGGAGAGGTGCATAATTTTCAATGATTGTTCCCACTGTATAAATCTCCAAGGGTTTTGCGATTTGAAGGCCACCTTCCAGCAAGCAATGGACATTATTTTTAAACACAAGATTTGTTAAAATTTTAAGTTTACCTTGATGTTATAATTATGTTATCAAAAACGTTCACCTATCATTTAGCACATTTGGAAGAGATCTTTTTAGGTTAGCCAACCTCCGTTAAAGATCAAGTTTAGCAAGTGCCAGTTCTTCACATCCCAAATGGAGTATCTGATACACATCATTGACACTTGTGGAATATGGCAACAGTCTCAAAAATGTGATGCCATAAACCATATGGAGGAACCTGAAAAGTAAGAGAGATATCCAGATATTTCTTGGAATGGTCAGAAACTATTACTAATATATACAGGGATTTGCAAACTTGTTAAGCCTCTATTACATCTGCTTTGAGGAGAAATCATTTTCAGATGATTTATTTGCAAAGGCTTCTCTAACTGGCTTTATAAGGCTTAGACTGAAGCCCCTATTCTGAAACATTCCAACTTTGATAAGTCAAGTATAGTACAAAATGTCAC
Organism: Massospora cicadina; assembly: GCA_022478985.1. Lineage (NCBI taxonomy): Eukaryota > Fungi > Entomophthoromycota > Entomophthoromycetes > Entomophthorales > Entomophthoraceae > Massospora > Massospora cicadina. Next base: position 15,447 of record JAKSZP010012617.1, read on the forward strand.
ATCTATCACACCTATAAGAACTTTACTTTATCATATAGTTAAAACAGAGAGGAGCATCTGGTAGCCTTCTGCAGTCAATTTTCGACAAGCAATGACAAGTATAACATTGTAGCCAAGTGCAAATGCTTGACAAAAATATATGACTTTAAAAAATTTAAGCTATTCCAAATAGGACCAAGTTTAAGATTGTTGTACTTTATGCTTCCTTGCAATGGTCATATAATATTAAGGAACCTGAAGACTGGTTTATATGATGGTCCTTGAAACTACAAGCCTATGACTATGAGATAGTTCTTTATTCAGGATAATCCTATCAGAATGCTGATGGACCTTAGTGGCTTCCCGTTTTAACAGCTCTATCCTCTTTTCAGATCAACTATTCAAAAATGGAAGCTAAGAATAACATCAATGAAAATCTTGTTTTGCTGCACCTTGGGTCAACTAATGAAAAGCACAAAATTTGGGGTGGACAATTGTATAAAATTGTGGGGAAATGACCAAACAGTATACCCTCTTTTGGGATTTTAGTATGCTATATCACCCAGCTGCTTAGATTATAATAGGTCCTTGTTCACTTAGTATTAGTCCCACTAGTGGATATGAGAGTTATTATTTTCAGATAATTACTATTGTTCAGCAAAATCATCCTTGTAAATATTAAGTACTTCACTATCATTGATCCATCATATTAATAAGCTATATTATCTAATCCTCGTCAGGGATGATCCCCAACTATAAGTGAGTAACCAGATTGTCAATATTATACTAATAATCTTAATTTTTATTTAATTCAGTTGGGATCTGTTACCAAGTGATGGGAGGTTTGTGGAGTTGTTAAAGTGCTGAAAACGCTTCCAAATCAACTTCCATATCAGATTAATGAATGCGTGAAAGCATTTATTAATAACCTGGAGAAGGTTTCAGGGCTAAAAGGCAGTAAAACCCAACTAGCATATTCAGTAAAATAATTAAGTGTGCAACCTTATGAAGGCTAATCAAATGGTGATGGCCGACATCCCTCAAGTAGAGTGCCAACAGGTGTTGGTGCCAATTTCTTTATAAATATTCTCGTTTTTTCTCAAATAAAGTAGTCATATTTATCAATTACTTTTTTAGTTTAATTTTATATATATGTTGTATAGTTGAATCTAATGATAAGAGTTAATCATAAAATATCTTTATCTAAAGTATTTGGCTATCAAGATCTCAGCAGACACATCGATGAATCCCCCCCTCAGGTTGGGACCATCTAGTACAAAAAAAAAGATCTAAGCAAACTTTACAAGAATAGAGGAGAGGAGGGAAGAGTTCCCAGTTATTTCAGATACCTTCAAGATAGGAAGTGCGTGCATCAGTTTAGTTTTGGACCAATCAATCAACGTGGATTTTGGTTGCTCAACTTAATTAATAGTCTTCATACTATTACTACCTGGCATTATTCAAATTATGTTATAAAAACAACGCATTTATTAAGTACTTGTGCAGTAATATTGGGAGCCAAGGCGATCATCTCAGTTGGAAGATGCTTTGGTGTTAATTAATAAGAATGATTATGCACATAGCTCCCAAATTTTTACATTTGGTGCTCACTAAAGTGGTAGCTAAGTTTTAAAAATATAAATTAAAAAAGGTAAAAGAAGCTAAACTAATAAAAAGTTATCAATAATGAGTGAACTTAAGAAAGACTGGATGTAATTGGAGACTGTCAATCAGAACGTGTTCAGCTGGTAGCACAAGCCAATCTCAATGTCTTAGAGGAATAAATGATAAAAGCAGAGGTAGAGGTTGAGCAAGTCAGAATAGTCAATGATGACCTCATTGGGAAGGTTGCCTCCTTGAAGTAAAAAAGGGCAAATTGATTAAGGAAATCCTATTTCTCAAAGACTGGATGTATATTGGGCAGTGAACTTTTACACTAGGCTCAAGAGGACATGGCGCACATGTGGAAGCATATTGAAGAATTAAAAAAATCACAAGTGTAAATGTGCACATCTGAAGTTGAATGAAGCCAATGATAATACGCCAAAAATCCCAGTCAGGAAGGTACCCCCATCAAGAAAGATGTCCAAGTATTTGCTGTTATAATTGATTCATTCCTGAAACTAAACCAATTGATAGTCAAATTTATTGTCTAGAAATCCCCTTCCAGTGGAGTGACTGAAGAGATTCAAGATATGCTGAAATTGCCCAAATTTCACTGGGACAACGCACTGGCATGCTTCCACGTTTTTGAGATGACAATGGTCAAGTATGTGGACTGCCAAAAAAGTGGAAACTGCTATTTTTTGCCTCAACACCAATTGCCAAAAGCTGGTGTTACCCCACTTGAATAGGGATAATTGGACATACTCTAAAGCAGATGAAGCAATTATTCTGAAGTTTGGAAGACCTATCATAATGGCTAACTGTAAACAAGAGTTAATGGGCATACAATCTAGAAAGGACGAAACTCTTAATGCTTTCATCAATCTTTTTTATCAGGTGTCGCAGATCCTGGTAAGGCAAAAGTGTTATTAGATTTTATAAATAGATTGCAATGCAAGCAGCGCTTTGGCTCTATATAATATTGCACTTCACTATGGCATTAGCGCTGGTAAAATAAACTTCTGTCACGCAGATGATAGTTTATTTTTTATATTGGGAGCAGCTTTTGATGCACCTGTTCAATTATATGAGGAAAAACTGGCTGAGGATGATCAAAATATATTAGAATTATAAGATGACGTTCCAGAGGTATTGTAAGTTGTGATCAGCATAATCAAGTCTTAATAAGTAAGAACTGATTGATCAAAGTGGAAGGATAAATAAACTAACCATTTATCAGAAAAGCGGAGCAATGAGATAATTTGTCACCCAAAATTGGGGGAGAAATTGTGAAAAAATGTGAATCTTATGCTACCTTTGGAGAATAAAAAAATCAGCTTAAAATATGGGGAAAGGCCTTTCAGTCTAGATGTGAAACAATCTAGCACTGCAAGTAAACTTGTACTTCCAGACATTTGCTTGAAATGAAATGTATTGGTAGGACCAGCTCAGGTTGCAACTGGGTCTTATGGGAAGAAGTCCTGAGGTTCTTAGATAAAAGATTAACAGGATGGGATGAAACTAGATCCGGTGGATAGTCTCTATGAATAAGTTGTTGGCAGGGCCAGCTTGGGATGCAATTTGGACCACTGGGAATAAGTCCTGAGGCACTTATATGAACAAAGAGTTCATCAGTATCAGAACAGGCTGAATCTAGATTTGATGGGAAAGAGTCAAAATGAACAAGTTATCAGGAGGGCCAGCTCAGGTTAAAACTGGGTCCGCCATGAGTGGTCTCATGGCACTTGAATGATACTGAGTCAATTGGGAATCCGTTCTGAGGATATACAGGTTGAATGGTAAGGAACCATTGGGACTCATACTGGGGATTAGACAGGTTGAATGGTGAGGAGCTATTGGGAGCCCTTATTGGGGTTTGTACAGGTTGGCCAGTTCCTTTTTTTGCAAGGATGGCTGACATAATTCTGCCGTGGCATGATGATGCAGAATCCTTGATTATGAGGCAGAAGCAAGTTAAAAGCAAGGAAGAGGAGCCGCATTTCCAAATGTGGCAATAGCAGCGTTAAGTGTGGATGGAACTGAGCTCTGTTGAGATTATTTTGAAGTTTGAAGTCCATGGCCTGAGGCGGCGTCCATTCCCTCAAGTTCTTATCTTTTACTCAGTAATCTAGGCAAGTATAGGATATGTTGAAATTTTGGTATGCCCATATCACCCATCTGCTTAGATTATAATAGGTCTTTATTCACTAGGGGATTAGCCCACTAGTAGATATGAGAGTTATCATTTTTGGATAATAACTATTGTTTGGCAGAATCTTCTAACAATTATAAGGTACTTCGCCATAATTGATCTGTTGGATTGATATGCAAGCTTATTTAAATCTTCACAAGATTATTTTTTAATTAATTAATTAATTAGGCTTTCAATTTTATATCAATTTTTGTAAAGTCAAATGGATTTGTTGCAACTTAATAAGAAGTGTTTATGAAGGTTTTGAAGTGCTGGCAACGCTTCTACAACTTAAAGGACAAATAATGAATTTTGGGAAGCTTTTAATGATAGCCTGGAGAAGTTTGCAGGGCTATAAGATGGTATAAACTGACTTACTCGTTGAGGAAAATTTATGAGGGTGCAACATAAGAAGGCAAATCAAATGGCGATGGTCGCCATCTCCTCAAGTAGGGCGCCACCAGGGGTTGGTGCCAATTTCCCTATACATACCTCATTTTTCCCTAAAATAAAGTAGATTGATCTAGCAATTAATTTTACTATTTTTATAATGGTTGTATATTTGGCTCTTAAAATAAAGTTTTATTGATAGAAAATCCTTTGTCTTAAGTATTTGGTTATCAAGATATCTGCAGACTCTGTAAGAAGAGAAGATGGAAGGGAAGAGTTCCCTCCCATTTCAATGATACTTCAGATACAGTAAGGACGTGAACCAGTTTATCATTGGACCAAATAAACGTGGATTTAAGAAAATAAACTTAAGTAATAGTCTTCATACTATTATTACCCCAGAAGTATTCAATTAATATCAATAATTCAATCAACGCATTTATTATAAGCTTGTGCAGTGGGATTGGGAGCCAATTATAACCAATTAGTGCTAAAAAGAGATAGGGAAACAAGGTGTTTATCCCAGTTAGAAATATAGTTGGTGCTAATTACTAAGGGTTATTGAGAACATAGCTCCCAAATTTTTACACCCCACTCTCAGCTAATCCAGAAATACTTATGAAAGTCATCGCTCAGTGGGACATGGAGGTCTACTTAGATCTTTGTTATAAATTCAGATGGTATCATTAGGATCTGTTGTGTTGTTTGTACAGGTTGATCCCACTGAGCAACAGTCAGATGATGTGGGGACCGTCAGTCCTTTGGACACAGTTTAAATATGCTTAAAAAAATAGGAGCAATTACCCCAATCAATTCTTTATTTATTTTTAGTAAATACCATAACCTTTCGCTGTCCCAGTCTTTCTCTACTATTAACAACCTACCTCTCTCAATCGCTCATCTCGCTTATATACAGCAGCTTCAGGTGATACTGCTTTCATGGCTTGGGCTGTTCTATTATGCCAATTCTCCTCAGATTTTGCTTGTTATTCTCTAATCCTCTATTGCCCTAATTGTAGGTAATTTACTTCATATTTGCTGAATGTTGACATCGCATTATCACCTTATTATTTTATATAGAGGCGATTCAATAAAACCTGTTATATCCTAATATCGCCTCATCTTAAGGCACTCAAATAATCATAACTGATATAGTTTTTGGTGGATTCCGCCCTATATGTCCCACGATTATCGTCCAGTCATATCAGAATTGTGACATTACCCCCTCCTTGACTGGATAATAAGATTTTTTTTGTTTGTAAGGTCAGAGGAACTTCATGTGTACTCAGTTAATGATCTGACTACTTGCAGGATCCTTGATGGTATACATGTTGACTCCAGTTTTCTCTATAACTTTGAATGGACCAATCCAAATACTGGCCAGCTTGTGTTTACATCTAAATCCATGTTGGTCATGGAAGAGAACCATATCGCCTTCTTTGAACAGCGCCAGCCCGCTACAATGTGCCTGATCAGCGGCCTGATTCCTGATCCTCTTGGCTAAGCTGGAGAAATATGCTTCAGTTTGCAGTTTGATCAGAATGTTTGTAAGGTTAGTCAAATAACAGTGGGGTTTCATCCGCCAGTGTCTTCTACACACAAATAATATAACGCCGGAAGAGCCAGGTGTCAGTCATATAGTAGTGGAAGGGACTCTTCCCCATGTGGAATGGTAAATAATGTTATAGGCAAACATGGCAGTGGAAAGGAGAGAGCTCCAATCAGAAGGTCGATCTGTTACTAATTTTTGTAGTATGTTCACAAGATTTCCATTCACCTGTTTGACCATTCCATTGAATTTGGGGTTATGAGGTCTTCAGAACCCCATGGATTCCCATAAGCTTGTTCAGTTTGGGTAGGATGTGCAAGGTGAAGTTGGTTTTTTTAATAATGAGAATAAACTGAGGGCAGACATGTCACTGAATAATGCATTCCATCATGAACCTGGCCACAGTAACTGCCCCTAAGTCTCATATTGCCCTTGCTTCGACCCACCAGGTCAAGTGGTCAATAGCCAAAATAATGTAATTACATCAGTTGGCTCTTGTTGGCAAGGGGCCAACAACATCAAGGGAAACCGTGTGCCAAGCAAAATGTGGTTTCACTAACCAATATGACGTTGTACGGTGAAATAACTTCTCCACTTGTCACTGATTGCAGATGGAAATAGTTCGAGCACATTGAAGCTCATACTTTCCCAATAGTACTGGTGGCGTAACAACTCCATAGTCTTACGCACTCCACCATGCCTGACTGCCTTGTGCGCACTCATAATGATTCCCAGTCATGCTAAGAGGTACAGAAAATTCACTGTAGAATCACTGATCCTCTTTTTACAGTTCCCCATTCCTCTGGAAGGTATTTGTTTGTATCTAATTTAACACTTTGATCACTTAGGGCAGTTTTTCATTGCATTTTCTGCTGAGCATCTTATCATACATCATGTCACTGAGGTCCGCTGTCACCACAATAGTCAATAATCAAGATAAACAGTCTGCGTCCTAGTGCTTTACTTCTGGCCAATGGAGAATCTCAAAATCATAAGCCTGCAACTTAAGAGCTCATCGAGCCAAACAGCCTTCAGGTTCTTTGAGGTTCTGCAACCAGCGTAATGACGCGTGATCTGTTATAACTTTAAACTTTACCCCATGCAGATAGACTCTTAATTGCTTATATGTGTAGATCACTGCTAAGCACTCCCGCTCAGTCACAGTATAAATACGCTTGTGACAGTTCAGACTTTGACTACAGTATGCTACTGGATGTGACTCTCCCTCATCATCTTTCTGAGAAAGTACAGCCCCACAAGTGGAGAGGGATGCATCCATCTGAATGATAAACTTCCGATTGAAATTTTGGATATCTTAACACCAATGCGCTGATCAGTGCCATATGGAGTGTATCTAAAGTGAATTGATGACGTTCTGTATATTTGAACACAGCGTCCTTTTTTAACAACTCAAATAGCGGCTCCCCAATAAAGCTAAAATTAGGGACAAAGCACCAGTAGTAACTGACCATTCCCAAAAATATCTTTATTTTGTGCTTACTATTAGGATTAGTCATTTTGTTGATGGCCTTCACCTTATCCAGCTGTGGTTTCAGCCCTTTAGAGTCTACCATAAACCCCAGATATTCCAGCTGATCTTTGAAGAAGTTACATTTTCAAAGTTTAAATTTTATGTTTGCCTCAGCCAGCCAGTGGAATACTTCTTCTAGGTGGTCAAGATGCTCCAAAAAGGTTCGAGAGAAAAAATTAATATTGTTGAGGTATACAATAACGCATGACAGTTTCAGGTAACCAAGAATAGTATCCATGGCTCGCTGAAACGTAGCTGGGGCATTGCACAACCCTTGAGGCATCTACGTTGGTTGAAAAAGACCTTTGGAAGTGATTACACCACATTTTTCCTGTTCCGCTGGGGGTAACTCAATTTGTCAGTAACCTGATATTAAGTCCATCGCAGAAAATAATGGGCTCCCCCTAATCAGTCCAAAGCATCATCAATTCTTAGCAAAGGGTACAAATCCTTTTTTGTAATACTGTTGAGCTTCCAGTAGTCTATTACTATGCGGTTGGTGCCATCTTTCTTTTTTACAATTAGAACAGGCGAAGCTCACGGGCTTTTGGATAGTTTGAGCATCCCTTGCTCTAGCAACTTGTTGATTTCTTCAGTAACAACATCTTCCACTGCCCGCAATCAGTGGATTGACTGAGACCTTATAGGAGGATGATCTCCTGTGTCTACTTATTGGAACACTCCCTGAGAACACCCTAAGTCATGATTATTGACAGTGAAAATCCCCTTATACTTCTGAGATAAAGCTATCACTTAGTATTTTTGTTCTTCCGATAGTCCTATTAAATTACTCCGCGGTACCACTGTTAGTACTTTGGCAGGTGTCTCAGCCAGTAGACCAAATTCATCCAACAACTCAAAATCATAAACCTGATAGACCTTGTCTATTAGAATCAGATGTAGATATGCTACAATTTGGTGTTGGCGGATTTGCATTGGTTCACTCTGGAGGTTTGCTAAAAAAAACCTTAATCTCACCATTTCCCAGAAGTATAATCCCTGGAGCCACATGCAGCTCAAATCATGTTTGATGATAGAGCTCAATGACTTCCCCATATAACCCACTAGGCACTTACACCTCTAACTCAGAGTTCACTAGGAATTGATGGCCAGAAGGTATAGATATGGACCCTGCCGCGTGAAGAGGTATCCCATGATATTTGTATATCTTCTGGGGAAGGGTCCAAGGCTTGCACTTTAGCTGGTGATAGCAAACTGGCATCACCCCATCAATATAGGCAAGGTTGATATGGCTCATATGCACCGGATCCTTTGGTACTCCACTAGTGGTAAAGTAAATTGGGATCCACTGACACAAAAAATGGCAAGGGTCTCCTCCGTCATATTAACAACAGCCCCAAAATGGCGCAGGAAATTGGTCCTAATTAACAGGTCATAGTTTTTGTTTGGCAGCACAATTGCCAGGGCTACAATGACAATGGACCCAAAGCGCAGAGGTAGCGCACTGTAAGCCTTTCAGAAGCAGTGCTTACTGCTCCAGCAGTTCCGTACATCATCTGATGGTCACATCAGATTTCAACGTCAACTTTGCCATAAATTTAGTGGAAACTATGTTGACTGGAGTACCAGTAACTATTATAGCGTGAACTCTATTTTTGCTATAAAGATATCACATTATGTACACTCATAATAAGAAGAATATTGACTGTTTAATACGTGAACATCTATGAGATCCCTTTTTATAAGAAAACTCATCATCCCCTCACTGACTTGGGGGTATTCTTTGACAATGGCATCTACTGGAAGGGCGACGTTTACTCCTTTCAGAGTTGGCACATCCATGGCAGAATCAAGTTTGTCCAAGAAAGCATGATCAAGCATTTGACAGGCATATGGCTTCAGTTGTTTGGGGGACTCTTCTTCTGCCACCGCCTTGGCTTGAGCTTGGGTTATTAAGTTTACTTCCCCAACCAGCTGCTGATATAAAAGTCCATCATCATACTGAGGGATTTCTGCAGGATATAATACTATTGATTTGGGGACGTTTTGAGATGGTATCGTGGAGGTAGAGGGTCCCATCTCTACTCCACTCCATCTTTTCCCTGATAGTATTGATCTTGGTGTACATATTTCACACGGAGGTTATGGCAGAATTTTGCCAAATGACCAGGGCGACCACATTTGTAGCAGTTAACCCCATAAGAGCAACGTCCTTGATTATCATAAGAGGGTCCAATCTGTAAAAGTTTGGGGTCATTCAGCGTAACCAGCCCCAGGTCAGTAAGCTGATTGTTGACAGTTGGCATAGCTAGGTCCTGGTTGATAACTGGGTTGCTGACAGTTTTCATGGCCAGCCCATTGTCGCTGATCAAACTGTTGAGTATAATTTGGCCAAGGACGAGGCGCAGAGTTATAGAAAGGCTGAGGATTACTAACCAGAGCTTTAGTTGGACAAGATTATTCTCCTGAATAAGAGGGTGAAGTAGTGGCAGTAGTCTTCTGTTCCATATTCAGTGGCAGAAAGTTAGGGGATACACTACGCACAACTGTACAATCTTGAGCAGAGGTACGTCATCATTCAGAAGCGGTGAAATGACATTTTGAAGATTGCAATTTGGCTTCACCGCGGAGGTCATGGCAATGCACACATCAGCTTCTTCTAAGTACCCTGCTCCAATCAGCACATGGGTTTCTGTTGTGAATTGATCAGCGAACTCCAGGAGAGTCTCATTTTAATGGAATCCAATTATCAAGAATTCTGCTTTTTGCTGTGACATCTTTGAAGTACTCCCAAACAGGCAGAATGTGGTATCCTTCACATCCTTATAGGTGACAGAGCTACTTAGGAGGTAACAGGTGGCCTGATTGGCGCTTCCAACATCCAAGGCAGATATTAACAACTTAGCCTTCCATCTATCAGATGCGCCTTCCGCTGAAAACTCAAACCATTTGACTAACCCATGAATGTTCCCATTGTGGTCAAACGGAGGTAATTTCTCAATATTAACCTCCTCATCCCGTTCATGGGGTTTTGGGCCATACTGAGGAATGGGTCAATATCCAAAAGCAGTTTCTCAATGAGGAGCTGGATCAGTGGAAGTTGGGATGTCCGCCACTTCAGGGGTAGTGTGGCCTTCTGCCATGGGCGGTACTGCCATTACTTGAGGGAAGTGTCATCCCAACTCATATTCGTATCCAGTACTACCATCCTGGGTGTAGTAGCTCCGACCAGCGGCATATTCTTCCTCATATGATTTCCCATCTTGATGGTCATCTTTGACTAGCGAAAAGACTGAGAGGTATTGGTCAATCTTTGCTTTGCACACTGCAGCCATTTGATGGTACCATTCAATTGGTTGACAAGTTCTTTGTTTTGTTGTCCCAAGATTTGCATTTTGCTAAATGTACTATCAAGTTGGTGCATGACAGCATCTCGTTCTTGAAGAAGTTCATCTTGGTTTTTGAGCACAGCATCTAAAGTAAGTTTGAGTTCCTCATATCCAGCTGGTGCAGTGTTCCATGAAGATTCCCTAGCAACACAGCTTGTGTAATGCATGGCTGGCGACTGGAGTTATGTAGTGTTAGGTGGTTGATCAATGGTCCCCCTGTAGTGAGCACCACTGTTATAAATTCGGATGGTATCATTAGGATCCGTCATGTTGTTTGTACAGGTCAAACCACTGAGCTATAGACAGTCAATGTGGGGATCATCAGTCCTTTGGACACACTTATAAATATAATTAAAAAAGAGGAGCAATTGCCCCAATCGATTCTTTATTTATTTTTAGTAAATACTGTGACCTTTTTCTGCACCATTCTTTCTCTACTATTAACAACCTACCTCTCTCAATCGCCCATCTCGCTTATATACAGCAGCTTCAGGTGATACTGCTCTCATGGCTTGGGCTATTCTATTATATTATTTCTCCTCAAATTTGGCTTGATATTCTCTAATCCTCTATTGCCCTAATTGTAGGTGATTTACTTCATGTTCATTGAATGTCGACATCCCCTTATTGCCTTATTGCCTTATATAGAGGAGATCCAATAAAAACCCCGTTATATCCCAATACTGCCTCATCTTGAGGCACTTGAATAATTGTAACTGATATCAATTTTGGCAGACTCCTCCATAGATTTCCCACGATTATTGTCCAGTCATATCAGAATCACAACAATCTTAAAGTCAAACCAGCTTTAATTAATAATAATTCTTAAGGCTTATATTCAAGTTTTTTTATATTATATGAGTAAAACATGGCAGCCCCTATAAGCCCACAACTACATAACTGCTAGTCAAGCCTAATTTGGCCTGAAATATAGTGTTTAAAGTTACTATTAGACCCTTACCTACCAGTGTTCTCAACTTTAAATATGAGATAGTAGCAATCAATAATCATTAAGTGGGTTAAAGTTTGAGCCATCAGAGATCTTGAGCGATATTGACAAAAATATAATGAGGCAGTTAACACCAATTGAAGAGTCTTAACGTTTTCCTCATGGACAATGGCACTAATTTTCCCTCTCAATTCATTACCAAACAAAATGAGCTTATGGGAATTTGTGGGATTTAATCTGTCTCTTATCATCTTAAGGCCAACAGGATGGTGGAACATGCTGTTAATCTTGAAGTGCAACCCCTGTATAACTGAAAGGTGTATCCTTTTAAAACCAAGAAGGGGGCTAAGAAGGCTGCATCCTTCCTTATTGACCAGGGCAATTTATCCCATGTTGATGAAAGGTGGTTAACAGCATTTTAAGGCTGTCCCTTTACCTCCTCTTCTTACCACCAAGGATTTGGTGGTAAGATCCAATGGTGTGCCAAGAGCTAGTGTTGGCCAGAAGCTATTGCCAACAAGGAGATTGCAACTTCTTATCTTGACGGAATACATCTTCCCTTTTTTAAAGTTCTATTAAGAAACTAAGTTGGTATTGAACTAAAAGTTAATCGTCCAAATTAATGTGGACTCAAAATCACCCGCCTAACTTCCCTCCTTGCCATCAATGAAGGTGAGCCCATCCTCAATAGAATTAATCATATTACTTTCATTTGATTAAATATGGGATTTCTCACATCTGCCCTGGCCTTGTCGCTACCTTCCAGTCATTTCACAAATCTTCACCACCTTTCTAGGCAGAATTGGGCCTCAAAAGATGTAAAAAGTTAATAAGAATCTGGGCTAAACAGTTAAAATCTAAATCAACTTTGGAAGCACTCTAGTTTTTTTATCCTCTTAAAGTCAATTGCATTGGAATTCTCAGGCATGAATTCACTGAATCCCCTTATTCCCCATTCATTTTTATTATAAGGCAGCAGTCCCTAAAAGCATCTGCTGTCGCTCCATTTTTTCTTATTAATTTCTTTTAGGCTATCAAAAATATTTTTGAATTTCCTTTGCTATTAAATTGAGAATTTTGCGTGTTGAATCCCAGCTATGTGCTCTAATTCTGGAACTGCTTGGCTGATTTTGGCATTGTCCCTTTTCACCTTACACCAAACTATATGTATGGCTGTGCTATAGGTATTCTGTCTGTCATTGTGGCGGTAACTCATCCTGAGTGGCAGTGCAGTCTTAATCTTATCAGCAAGCTCATAACATAATAGAGTGACCACTTTCATTGTCCATCTCCACCCTTCTTTGTAAGTGGGGTGATGCGATGGTCCTCTCATATATGTAAAACGTTCAAACCTTGGTGATTTGGTGGTTTATGGAAAGATAATGCGTTCCTTGATCAAAGCTTCTATGCAACGGTTAAGGATTACCTTCTGATCCAGATAATCTTTGATGACGCCTGTTTCAAGCGTAAAATGTTCAGCTCAGTTTTCTTTCCACATCATGTCCAGCTTAAATGGGTCACAAGTTTACATTTGTTGTTAGTTTCTGCTTCCCTTTTTCCATTTTCTAGCCCCAATTTTATTTGTTTTAGTGGGATACCTATTCTGTAGGGTCTGAAGACGCTGGAAAACAATTATTTTTGAATCCATTGGTGCCCTTATTATCTGCTGTACAACAAACAGAAGTTAAGTTAACCCATTTAGCTAGAGCAACGTTTCTTCTCCATGAAGCTAGTCCTGTTGATATTCCAATGTTTACTACCTCCCCACCAGTAATGTCCCGTGAAGTTACAAATAAACATATTCATGCTTGCTTTATTGCTTTTTACAAAGCAGTTGGGATCACATATGGTATCTGTTGAGGCTCTCTTAGATACAGAAGTATCTGGAAACTTTATGATCCTTAAAGGTGCTCAAATTATGGATTTAGATCTTGATGTAGATCTTCCTTACTGGGCGCTTTTTAACCCTATGAACTATTATGTGGTGAGGAGTCCTTTACCATTCTCTATTCATAAGTATGGCTTCTGTAAACAGTTTACTTCAGCGCCAGATCTAATGTTTTCAGTCGTTATTGTAGTAGGTTGGCGGCGTTGTCACTAGGTGACTATGGCCCTGGAGACCATCCTCTTGTCTGTTGAGAGCGCATACCATGTGGCTAATTTCATGCCTTGATACATTCTCCACTACCAGATTTTTAAATTCCATCATGGCAGCACCTTTCATCACTGACTTATCAACTATTTTCCCATTCAATTTGTTGCAGTATAAATAGATTTTTGGGTGTTATAAATTCAATCACCTTCCACATTACTCTGAATATGATCTAGCCTTCCTTCAAAGTTGGCTTTATCATAATTATCTGCCCTCTGTACTCAGACAAGGAACAAGAGGACCACATGAAGAAGCTAGTTAGAGAACATTCTATAAATAAATTCGGTATTTCAAAAACTCTCTCATTGCTTCTCTCACGGTTTCATTCAAAAGGCTGATGAACCCTGTTAGGATTTTTTCCCGTATTCCAAGTTGACTAGACTACCAGGGATCGCTAGGGGATAGTTCCCTAATGCAAGGTGAATTACAATCTGTTAACCCTGATTTCAGGTAAATATGTTCAGGGGGCCTTTTAGGATATTTGCCTGGTCGTATCCATCAGGGAGCGATCTGGATAAATGCTTAAGATCTCATTGGGCAGAGTTGCCAACAAAAAAGGGCATCTGACAGTTGATTAACTACCAGGTATACTGATTGTGATCAGTCTTTTTTCATCACTAGCTGATTGGTAATGTAAGGAGTAAGTTGCGAGGAGAGTGATGCCATCTGCAACTAGAGAATCAATCTATTGGTTTGTGACCTGCCTTAATGGGTAACAAGTCCCATTACCTAATCAGGTCGCTTTCCAAATATGGTTGGTTCACTTGGATCAATAGGAAAATGTTAGACACGTTTACTGACTCTTTCCGTTTTAGGTCTCAAGGATGTCCAATGATGGAATCCTAGCCATGATGGGGAAGACCTTCAAAGCTGAGATGAGGATGGTTGATTCAATGGCAAAGGCTGCCATTTCATTGAAGAGGTGTCAACTGAGGGTTGGGCGCCGAATCCCCCACTATAAATTCCTAGAATTCACTAATAAAAAACACAGTTTAAATACAGTAGTAACCAGTGCAGAGTATACAGTAGATATACCAGCTTAGTACACTTTATCAGAATTCATTTATTGTATTCTTTATCAGGGATATTATTACTGTGTGTGATAATTGGGAGACTCTTCAAGGAAAATAGTAAGGATCTGAGTGGATATCCAGAGAAGAAGCGGAATCAAATTGGGGATTGCCGCTGACTGTGTGTTAACCATAGAAACTGTCAACGGAAATCTAAGAGAAGATCAAGTTAAATGGTACAAAGGAACGAATCCCTATTTCAAGGCATCACAAGTATTTCAAGAGGAAATACTGGCTGAGCGTTGTGCTAAGATCTGGGATTTTCATCTAACTATGAATAATAGTTGTCAAACTATTATCAATCAATCAGATCAAATACTATGCAACGTGGAAAAATTGCACAAAACTTTAACCTATTCTAG
>JAKSZP010012618.1:0-30481 GCA_022478985.1 Massospora cicadina
CTATGTCAAAATTAGTTATAATGTCAGTCAAGTTTTTGATCAAATTAATTACTAATTAGTGATATTAATCACCTTGGTATGTGCTGCTGGTTGCATGTGAAAGTGAATCAGTTAAGCTATTTTTAAGATGTGTACAAAAATCCATCTCAAGAATGATGATGGTATTTACCACAACTATGAGGCTGAGCATGATGCCCTGAGTCAAAGTATTTGTAGACGTCCTTACAAACTTTTTACGTGGCCAAGGGCACTGAAAATAAAGCGTCATGGGTAAGATGTGGTTAACATTGAACCCTATAAATAACCCTTGCATTTACACTAATAAAATCATCCTTTAACTTCTGGATTTAAGTTAATAATTTATCTTATAAACTTTTGTGTTATCACTTTATTTTATATTATAGATTTTTACTTGAGATCAGTAGGATCAGGGCAGGGTGTCATTGTCCAAGTGAAATGACCGGGTATACAATTGAAGTATTACCAAAAAGCTACATCATAAATTTAAAGCACCATGGGACCATCTAGTACTAAAAAAAAGTTTAAAGCACCATCCTGTCTATTGTCCTCATACAATAGATGCTTGAAGCTGCAGTTTCCACCAAACAATGAACCAGCCATCAGGCGAAGCCCAAATCCTCAACATCCTTATCATAAAGAATAATAATACAAAAAAAAAAAAGGAGAAAAGAAAAAAACAAAAAAATTAAACTAATTAAAAAACTGGATATAATAAATATAAATATTTAAAAATAATAAATAATAAATAATTGAAAGCAATAGAGTTTAATTATAGAATTGATGCCTCGCTGGCATTAGAACTTGGTACCCCTTCTTTGGTAGGGGGAGGAGAGCGCGATTGAAGCAGAGAAGCCTGTAGAAGAATCAGAGAGATGCAGATCTCATGCAAGTCCTAACTATCTAGACCCTTGTAGAGATGTGCCAAACCCAAGAAAGCTCAGCACCAGGCAAACTGGCCCTCTTGGCTTAGGACAGGCCATTGAGTTAATGGGAAAGTCCATTGGAAGGGACTTCAGAATAGGCAGGAAAGGTTGACTCAGGAGCAAATGTCGCAGAAAGGAAGATACAATCAGCAAGAAGGCTCTCAAGGCAGGGGTAAACGGAGGGGAGGAACTCTTTCATACAAAACATTTGGGGATGGGCCTCATCTAATATCCTGCACATGTCAGGCATGGTATCAGTGGGAAGCGACAAAGGAGGGAAGTGAATGCACACACCCAAAAGAGCCATCTGGGTGACATACTTCTTGGGAAGCCCCTTAGCCAAGCTTTTACAAAGGGCTCAGTATAGCACCAGGATGTGCCAATCCTTCAAAATCTGAGTTTTGAGGCCAAACAAGATGTAAAAATTGGTATATACTGAAGCGGGTTCTCACCAAAGCCTAGAAATTGAGTTAGTGAAAATAAGGGCCTGGTTGGCCTCAAAAATATCTTATGCTGCAACCTCAGGACCAGAAGCAAGTGTGGATGACAAGTAAGCATTCACAAGCTCCAACATTGAATCAAGCTTAAGACCCAACAAACCACACTGCCTGCGCACAAGGAGGAAGCAAGATTCTTTGAAGGGAAGATGCTAAAAAGTGAAAAAAAGAATTCTAGAAGAAGATCACCATCCAAAGCGAATTGATTTTGTATCAGGGTTTCTTTGGACTGAATGGCTTCAGAAGTCTGAAGAGATAAAGAATAAGTCAAATGGGGATCCCACTCAACCCATTGGGATGTTTGACTGACTGTACCTGAAGCCACGGGGGCTTGTTTGGGTCAATTGATTGGTGTTACCGCAGTGGGATGCAAAGCCAAACTCTCTACTACCGTGGAAGCATAGCTGGTTGACCCAGCTTGAGGAACCATGGGCAACACGGCCAAGTTGACCATAGCGCGCTGCATGGACTTGCTTAGCCTTAGGAAGGCTCGTCTGTCCAAGGCGGAAAGGCTATTGAGATAACATTCATACTTTTTTTTATTTTTTTAAGCGAGGTTGCAAACCCCAGAATTAACCTTATTTTAATTATTATCGAATAAAAAGTTGCTGACGAACAGGATCCCAATAATCTGATGCCGTGAACACACCAAGGAAAAGACAGGATATTTGAGGGAGATCAAAACCTGAAAACCCAAGTTTTTGTTGATGCGACAAAAACTTGTGCGCGGATCATCAGGTAAGATAAGTTAAGGGCGGCCCTAAGGCCACCAGAGAGAAAGAGAGAATTCCAAACAAAGTTCAGAATTGCGCGGAATTGACTTTGAAGGTTGCCCTTCTGGGGCCTCACCTGATAACATTCATACTTTGATGAACGCAAAAAGTTAGACATTGAGACCCAGGAAGAAGAGTACCCGCCGTTTATATCCAGTCAAGGCGGGGGAAGTGTTGAGTAATCAACTGGACCTAATTGTCAGATATTCAATAAGGACATAATAATGTTAGCATGCTTAAACCTATTATGGATCATATCAGATATCAGCGATTATGGATCAGGTATGTTCTAAGCTTATTCAAAGCTTAGGATCCGTGGCCTAGCAATTTCACTTGATTATATTTGATTATGATGACATGGGCTTGAGGGCTTAGTTGGTTGGGTCAGACTTAAAAATTAGTTTCAATTTAATTAATTGGGCACATAAGCTTTGTTGGTCTATGTCAAAAATAGTTTTTAATGTCAGTCAAGTTTAACTTGATTAAATTAATTACTAATTAGTGATACAAAAGGCCTTGGTATGTGCTGCCAATTGCTTGTAAAAGAGAACTGGTTCATTTATTTGCAGATGTATCTGAAACGCCATCTTGAGAATGATGATGATGTTTACACTGACCCTGAGGCTGAGCATGATGCCCTGAGTTGAAGTATTTGTAGATGCTCTTACAAACATTTTACGTGTTCCTTTGTCCAAGTGCCATTGAAAATGAGATGTCATGAGTAAGATGTGGTGAACATCGAACCCTATAAATTACTTTCAAGTTGATGATAATAAAAAACATTCAACTACTATGACTAGTTAATAATTTAAAATAAACTTTTTGTGTTTAATACTTTACTTTGTATTAGTTGAGAATTTACTTGGGTTCAGTAAGATCAGTGCAGCGTGCCATAGTCCAAGTAATGACAAGGATACAAATTTAGAGTACTACTAAGGAGTTATATCTTAAATTATAGTCACCATCTAGTCTATTGTCATCATACAATAGACGTATGAAACTCCATCCCACTGCAGAAGAAGAACCAGCCCTCCGAAGAGAACCAAAATTCAACATTACCTATCCCCTATTAACCTGAAACCAATGGTACCGTGGAGTGAGAAAATGGTAAACTCATTGAAATTCTACATAAGATAGTTATGAGTAAGGCATTTAGTGGAACCATTTCTTGCTTTCCGCCATATTTGAATATAACATCTCTTATCCCTCAGCCATGGGGAATTCGTCAGTTTTCCTTACTTCATGGAAAGCAACCAGCCATTCCCCTATCTTATATTCATTCATGAACCAAGAAAACATGAGCCATGCTTCTGATACTAACAGGCTAACTCATGCCTTGTTTCAACTGCAGAGAGGAGCATATCTAATGCGTTGGCTCAAAAAGTATGATCTCAAGAGGGATAATGAGAGTCACCAGAATTTTCCCCACTTCGTTGTAGAATAACTGGTTTAGTATCATGATAACCATGATTTGGACAGACTAGTAAATTGGGCCATATATGGAAAGATCCCTATGTGATTATTGAGAAGACTTCCACAGATGCCTACACTCTGAAGGATCCTGTCAAAGGTCACCTCATTACCCTATGTACGCCAGATTCTTAAAACAATATCAACAGAGCTTCAGGCCACTGAGCCTAAACCCTTAATAAGTCAGACCCCCCACATCTTTGCTATCCAATATTTGGTAAAGTGGGGGAAATGTTTTAAATGGTTTGACTAACCATCTGGCTATGTTCTTTTTAAATAAAAATACTTAATGTCATAATTCAACTAATTATTAGGTAGCGGATTTGATTGAACTAGTTGTTATTATGCACCAATGCCTCTGCATTTATATGCAGTGTCCTAACGTATTAACTTGCTATTCAGAGAATTACTACCACCCCGCTGGCACAATACTCACTACCTAACTTTATTGGCTTCCGCCAATGTGACTGTAATAATCAGTCGCCTCTTATTTAGCTAGCAGAACTAGTCTATTCCGCTCCCCATGCTGTTGTAAAACCAGCAGTAATAGGGTTATTTTTTTGAGGCTCTTCTCTAGTATTTTAACTATGTCCAGCGGAATTCTTTTTTCTAAAAATACTCTGAACCTTATTTTTTGCCTTTGTGGCCCAATTAAGATATTATTATTTTAGTAAACCTATTCTGGAGCAATGTTTAGCATAAAGAAAAGCGACAATGAGAAATCCAGTAGAACCAACATATATGATGAGAAGTGGAAATTGAAATGGATTTTTTTTTCGTGTAGAAGAGTTGAGAGAGCCTATTATGACGAAAAGTTGAACAAGCCCTGAGCCACTGGCAGTACCAAATACTAAATTGATATCTATTCTTTGATAATAAACATTCCTATTATTATATTACAATTTTGTCCTGTTTTTGGTTAAGGCTACTGTCATCAAACAGTGCCTTATTGTTTGGTGAGTATAACCTCAAAGTTTAGATCAAACGCCTTACACCAATTTCAACACCAACTTTATTACAGACTTCAAAAACGTATATACACTTTGGTGAGGAGACAATTGTGTCTTCTTCAGATGTAGAAAAATAGAATGGATGGCACTAGCGCTTGCCAGAAGGCTTGTCACATACAAGGGTTCATGATCCGTGAGGCTCAGGAGATCCTCAGTATGAGCTTAAGACCTGAATTATCTTGGCTTAAAGTAAAGCATATCTTACTTTCAGAGTTTAGTACTGACCAAGATGTCAGGAATATGAATCAATTGT
This sequence comes from Massospora cicadina, assembly GCA_022478985.1. Lineage (NCBI taxonomy): Eukaryota > Fungi > Entomophthoromycota > Entomophthoromycetes > Entomophthorales > Entomophthoraceae > Massospora > Massospora cicadina. The sequence goes on from JAKSZP010012618.1 coordinate 4,948, forward strand.
TCCTCACGATGAATATGGGCAAAAAGTCAGTTGCAAATTATGCCTCTCGCTACTACCTCAATGCTCAGCAATTATTGACCACGGGAACTATATATTTGCCACCACAAAAACCCTTTTACTAAGCTCCCTTGAGATACAATTTAACCTGAAGATGCATATGACTCTTGAGGTTAAGAGTCTGAAGTCCCTCAAAGCACTCAAGGAGGCACTTCTTGACATCAAGGGACATACAAATCTGATTATAAGGCCATGGGACCTACATCACCCCTTCAAAGAGTTAAAAGGCTGTTTATGTCGCCAACTATAAGAGTGACAAGCTAAAAGAAAATATTACAAAATCTCCTGAATGCTTGACTCATTAGGAGCATACTTGACATAAGTGCCACCAACCTGTGCATTTTTATTGATCCTGTCCATTAGTTACTGCTTAGAATAAGGAATCAACTCCTAATGAAGATACACCTAACACCATAAACTGGTTAAATCTACTCACTGAGGGTGGGACGACCATGAAGATGAAGATTTACCTAGTGCGGTATACCATGCGTTAGAGGCATCTAGCGCTGTGGCTGTGCTTGATAGATTAAGAGTGCATGGCGCTGACAGATCTACATCGAGCAGTACCTATATGGCATAAGAGAATCAGCCTACCCAAAATATAAATTTTGTTGAAGAAAAAGATCAGTTGCTTTAGTCTACTTTTAAGAATTTTCACTTAATGGCGAAGAAATTGTCTAGGCTAATATGATTGCTGTTGCTCTGGAACAGTATGAGGAATCTGCCACTGACGTCCTGACCACTGGGAACCCTTTTGGCAATAGTGTAAAAAAGGAAGTAAATTTATAAGTGCATGTTTTGTAAGTGATGGATACCTCGGGCTCCAGTTAGTATTATATTCTTTAAGCTCATGAAGAAACTCAATTTTATTCCCAATAATGACTACAATGTAAAATACCGCAACGCAGGACCCAATATTACCTGCACTTTAAGAGCTTATTCTGCGTTGCTCTTATGCTTTCAGCACATAATTCTGATGACACCAGCAGTGGCTTTGGACAGCGACCAATACATTTCCTGTTTGGACAAAGTTTCTACTGAATTGTAGGGCAAAACCTAATTCACCACTTGCACGGTTAGCGTCTTGAGCTACCAACCTCTGCTAGTGTTGAGGATGAGGATTTAAACCACGAAAACAACGTATTTCCTTGGTTGTGCAGACCAATCTATCTGCCTCATTCATTACACATTGACTGAGCAAGATGTAAAGCAATTAACACCTACCGTGAGTGAATAAGAAGGACTTCCTCTAAATTCAAGTGAATTTATAGAGAGCCAACCAGGTGACAAATGAAGAATGGCCTAGTCAATCAGCGTAAAGATTCCTCTTGACACCATATTGGCAGTGTACAGCCAAGATGGAATCTGAGAACAAGAGCCAGATTACTACCAGAATTTTCTGATACCAACTACTCTGGAGAGCTTTTATCTTTTTAGACAAACATCATTGCACAACTAATATGATTTGAAAAGGGAAAAACTGTAGCACTGGCCTGAATGACCAGTTTCTAAGATATTGAGTTCATACATGCAGTAGGAGGTTTATAGGAGCTCAGGTTGGGGGAAGTGATACCTAAGCAACAAAAAGAGGTGTACAAACTTTTAAATGGATTTAATGAAACATTCAGTAACGGACTCATTAACTATGGCCTGTGAAAAGGGGAGGTACATAAGATTGACACCAGTTCTGCTATCCCCTTCAAGTCCAAACCTTACCATCATTCGAAGACAAAGGATGCAGTCATTGCACAAGAGCTCAACTATTTAGGCCAAAGCCAAGCTAATCCATCCGTTGAAAATCCCATGGGCATCTCCTTTGTTTCTGGTGTGCAAGAAGGATGGACCCATAGATTTATCACGGACTACCGTCGCCTAAATGAGATACTCAAGAAGGACTTGTACCCGCTCCTGCACATTGATGATGATTTAAAACGCCTCAGTGGCTCATAATATAATTTTCATCAATAAACCTAGACAGCGGCTACTGAAAGATGGAGCTTTCATGAGGACCAGGAGAAATTCGCCTAAATCAGCAGCCAAGAGTTGTTTGAACCTATGAGGAAGCCGCAAGGGCTTTAGTTTGGGACCACCTAGTGCTAAAAAAGAGGAAGCCTCAGGGGCTATGTAACGCCCTGCAACCTTCCAGCGCGCAATGAATCGCATCTACAATGATACTAGATTATGAACCGTGTTAATATACCTTTACAATATCACTGTGTTTAGTCATTTGTTTCTAGAACATTTAAAGCCCAACAAGAGGTCTTCACGCCGCTGTGTGCACCCAACATAAGACTGAAATGAAGCAAGTGTACTTTCCCAAAAGAGACAACTTGAAGTTCCTGAGGAATATGATTAGCCCTGCTGGAAATAAGCCTCAATATGGGAAAGTGAACGCCATCGTGTCAATAGAGCACCCAAGAGTATGAGGAACGCTGAAGTGTTCTTTGGAATGATTAGTTACTACAGGTAGTTTATCCCCCATAGCATGTATTTGGAGGCTCCCCTTACTTACCTTATTAATAAAGAGACGAAGTTAAAATGTAGCCTTGAGCAAGAGCAGGCATTTCAGAGTTGAAATCACGATTGGTAGAAGCACCAATCTTGCCATATCTGGACTTCAACAGAACATTATGCTTATAGACCGACGTCAGTTATATGGGACTTGGTGGTATCATGGCACAACTGGATGAAGATAAGGTGGATCGCCCAATAAGTACTACTCAAAGGTTTTCAACAAAGCAGAAAAAACTACATGATTACTGAACGCAAATGCCTAGCAGTAATCAGGGCATCTATGCACTTTAGGCTTTACTTGTGCGTATTACATTTTAATGTGGTCACAGATTATGCATCGCTCTGTTGGTTAATAAGCATGAAGAATCCCAATGGACACCTTGTCCGTTGGTCTGTTCTCATCCAAGGTTATAGTTTGAAATCATAAATCTTGCAGGAGACAAAAGCCTCAACACAAATGGCTTGTCAATGTCACCAGTATTACACCTGCAGGAACCAGAGAGTGACCTCCTTTTGCGAATTTGTCATTTGCTACAGTTCAGGACTCTGATGATGAGCCAGGCTGATAATTTGGCAATCACCAGTCCTTGATCAGCCACTTTCATTGACACATCCCTTGCAACATGTTTGCAAGCAGCAGCCCATGCTCAACGGTGCAGCCAAGCAACTTCACTTCAGGCGAGTTCAGTATATTGACAGGCCCAGCGCCCAACATTTATCCTTCATTCTCTTGGCCTGGGTGTCCTGGTGATTGCTTAATACCAACTCTCATGGGACAACCCTCACTCAGTCCCTCATCATCGGCTCACATTCAGGGTGCTGTTATCACGGGGTTTCCTCACTGCTTTGGGTGTTTAAGTGGTTGGGCAGACCACTCTGCATTTAAAATGCCAGTGGTGCCCAATCCCTCACAACACTACTTTCTACCACTTCCCAACATGACTAGGATGAGATTAACTAGTTAAATAATTACAAATGGGTAGACAATTGGTCTTTATTAGAAAATGAGACTGAGCCTTAAGTAGGATAGCCAAGGATCTTAAAAAGGATATTGTGATTTAGTCATGGTCATGGTGATAGTTTGAGGATATTCCTATGAGTTTAAGTATCAATAGATAAATAATTTCATCAGCAACATTGGGACAGAAATTGCTCAATTTGTGCCAGGATGGATCACTTCACTACTGGGGCTGAAAGTGTTGAATCTTATATAAGGCATTTAGAAATATTGAAGGTTTGGCCTTGTCATCCTAGCCTGTGATTAGCTGCAAGTAGTTTCTTATGGTGAATAAAGACTTTAAATTAATTAATGTTTCAGTCTAAATTGTTTGTATCGCTGCTCACTTTATATCATACTTTTATTGGCTAATTCATCATAATTTAAGTAAATATTTTACCCCAAGCTAGTCCATGTTGCCATCCATATGAAGCCTTAAAGATCACTTAAATTTTCCAACCCTGCTTTATCAACACTGCTCAGCTGATAATTTCGCGGCATCATAATATCTAAAATCCTAAAAATACAAAGTGTCAAGGCCACTCAACCCTAGAAATTGGTATTATTCTTGACCACAGCCAATGCTTGATAAATGGAGAAATGCAATTTCAATGCCGCCTACTTGACTAACTGGACTACCTAAAGTGGCCTGTCAGGACGAAATTGAGGAAGTAAAGAGAATCCTGAGAAAATAAACTAAAGACCTGGCATGTCAATGGAAATCTGCAAAATAATATTCAAATGAAGGACTACCCATACATCCGGCCTAGTGATTGCATGGATTTAGTGATGGAGACTCACAAGCACGTGTACCATGGAAGATTCCAACAGTAGCTGGCATATTATAAGGAGAGGTTCTACTGGTAGTGCGTGTCTAATGAAGTACACCAAGCCTTGGGTTTGTGTGTACCTTGTGCAAGTTTTCCCCACTGGAAAAGCAATCAGAGTTCATGCTAACACTCCCAATGCACCATTAAGTAATATCTAAATGACGTGGTGGGACCATTACCAGATTCATCAAGCATAGCTAAGTTTACCCTAGCAGCAATTGTCCACTTCAGTAAAGTGATTCAAAGCCTCCGCAGTTATGATGTATACTACAAATTTCACTACCTGATTTTGTACCTTTAATTTATCACAAGACACACTTGCCATCAAATTCTACTGTTGGACAATGGAAAAAACTTAAATTGGACGTGGTAAAAAACAGACTGATCTAGTGTGAGTGAAGCAGCAGTTCAATACACCCTACAATCCATCCTCTAATGTAAGTTTTTATAGAGTAAATACGACCCTAGGAGGAATTTGAAGTAGATGTCTCTTTATCACAAGTTGAAGTGGGACGAGTTGCTTCCATCGGCGCTGTTGGCTTACTGGTTAAGCCATCATCGCATGATTAGGATGTCCCCCTTCAAAGCCCTGTAGGGCGAGAGGCCATGCGCCTACCCTCCTGGCACCCTTATAAAGTGGATCAAAAAACCTACCACCTGGGAGTTATCAATAGAAGTTAGCTGAAGAGCTTATATAAATACAGTTAGAGGCTTCAAGCAATATTGAAGCAAGCCTCCCTTAAAGCCAAAGAGAGAAAAGAAAACCAGGTTACCAAAATTTAGCATAGAAGACATTGTTTTGTTTTACCACCTGTGGGGAAAGCAACCAGAGAAACTACAGGTCATCTGGACAGGACCTGCGAAATTCTTAACAAAGAGAGGAGCGACTACTTTATATAGAGATGATGACACCAAATTGTATATAACAGAGTAAACGCCTGGCACCTCATATCATTCCATGGGTAGATCTTGGAAGAAAAAGTGTCACAGATGAGGTTGCAACTGGTACAGAAGGTCATTCCCCAACCAGTGGAGCGCATGAAAACAACTTTAAACTGGAGGAGGTACTGGTTACTAACCCACCATAGAATGTTAATTAAGAGGCCCTTTTTATAGGGTTAGGGCAAAAAAAGGAATTTTCAGTTTGTTATAAAATTGGACGATATTGTTAGGATCAGCCATATTGTTTGTACAGGTCAACCCACTGAGCAACAGATAGACGATGTGAGGATCATTGGTCCTTCAGACATACTTGGAATATGCTAAAAATAGGAGCAATTGCCCCAATTTACTCTTTTATCTATTTTATTAAATACAGCGACCTTTTGCTGTCCCACTCTCTTTTTACTATTAACAACCTACTCTCTCTCAATCGCCCATCTTACTTATATACAGCAGCTTCAGAAAATACTGCTCTCATAGCTTGGGCTATTCTATTCCACCAATTCTTAAATTCAGCTTGTTATTATCTAATTCTATATTGCCTAATTGTAGGCGATTTATTTCATATTTGTTAAATGTCGACATCACCTTATCACCTTATCGCCTTATATAGAAAAGATCCAATAATAGTCTGTTATATACCAATATCACCTCATCTCAAGGCAATCATATAGTTGTAATTGATATCATGTTTGGTGGATTTTTCCCAATCTGCCCTAGCTTTCCCATGATTATCAGCCAGTAATATTGGAATTGCAACATTACCCTGCTATAATTTCAGATGGTATCATTAGAATCCATCATGTTGTTTGTACAGGTCAAACCCACTGAGCAACAGACAGATGCTGTGGGGATCGTCGGTCCTTTGGCACACTTGAAAATATACTTAAAAATAGGAGCAATTGCTCCAATTGACTCTTTATTTATTTTAATAAATACAGATACCTTTCGCTTTCCCATTTCTTTTTTTATTATTAACCACCTCCTTCTCTTAATCGCCCATCTTGCTTATATACAGTGGCTTTAGGCGATACTGCTCTCATGGCTTGGGTCATTCTATTCCGTCAATCTTCCTCGGATTTGGCTTGCTATTCTATGATCCTCTGTTGCCCTATTTGTAGACAATTTAATTCGTTTTTGTCAAATGTTAACATCACCTTATCGCCTTGTATAAAGGTGTTCCAATAAAACCTGTTATATCCAATAAAACCCGTTATGTCCCAATATCGCCTCATCTTGAAGCACTCAAATAATTATAAATATACAATTCCTGCAGATTCCGCCCTAGCTGTCCCATGATTATCGTCCAGTCATATTAGAATTGCGACATTACCCCCTCCTTGACTGGATGATAGGATCCTGTGGTTTGTAAGGTTGGAGGAACTTCATGTGTACTTGGTTATTAATCTGACCACTTGCAGGATCCATGATGGTATACATGTGGACTCCAGTTTCTCTATAACTTTGAACGGACCAATCCAATAGCTGGCCAGCTTGTGTTTCCACCCAAATCCATGTTGGTCATAGAAGAGAACCATGTCCTTTCCTTGAACGGCGCCAGCCCACTATGACATGTCTGATCAGTGGCCTGATTCCTGATCTTCTTGGCTGAGCTGAAGGAATATGCTTTGGTTTTCAAATTGATCAGAATTTTCATGAGGTTATTCAAATAGTGGTGGGATTCCAGTCCACTGGTGTCTTCTACAAACAAGTAAAGTAACGCCAGAAGAGCCAGGTGTCAGCTGTATAGTAGTTGGAAGGGAATATTCTCCGTGGTGGAATAATAACTAATGTTATAGGTGAACATGGCAGTGGAAAGAAGAAAGCTCCAATAAGAAGGTCGATCTGTTACTAATTTTTGTAGTATGTTCACCAGAGTTCCATTCACCCGTTTGACCATTCCATTGGATTAAGGTAATATGGGGTCATCAATTCCCCACGGTTTCCCATAAGCTCGTTCATTTTGGGTAGGATGTACAAGGTGAAGTTAGTTCCATTATCAGTGAGAATAAACTGAGGGCAGACTTGTCACGGAATAATGCTTTCCATCACGAACCTGGCCACAGTAACTGCCCCAAGTCTCATAATGCCCTCAATTTAACTCACTGGGTCAAGTGGTCAATAGCCACAAGATTGTACTTAAAATGGTTGGCTTCAGTTGGCAAGGGGCCAATGACATCGAGGGAAACTGTGTGCCACATGAAATGTGGTTTTACTAACCAATATGACGTCATATGGTGAAATGGCTTCTCCACTTGGCACTGATGGCAACAGGAAATAGTTTTGAGCACATCGAAGCTCATACTTTCCCAATAGTACTAGGGGCGTAACAACTCCATAGTCTTACACACTCCACCATGCCTGACTGCCTTGTGCACACTCATAATGATTCCCAGACATGCTGAGGGGTGCAGAAAATTCACCTTAAATTTCCTAATCCGTTTGTACAGTTCCCATTCCGTTGGAAGGTATTCATTCACATCTCATTTAACAATTTGATCACTTGGGGCAGTTTGTTGTCATATTTTCCACTGAGCATCTTATCATACATCATGTTGCTGAGGTCTGATGTCACCGCAATAGTTGATAATCAAGATAAACATTCAGTGTTCTGATGATTTACTCCCAGCCAATGGAGAATCTCAAAATCATAAGCCTGCAACTTAAGAGCCCATCGAGCCAACTGGCCTTCAGGTTCTTTGAGGTTCTGCAACCAGCGTAATGATGTGTGATCTGTTACAACTTTAAACTCTACCCCATGCAGATAGACTCTGAATTGCTTATATGTGTAGATCACTGCTAAGCACTCCCACTCAGTCACAGTATAATTATGCTTGTGACAGTTCAGACTTTGACTAAAGTATACCAATGATGTTCCTCTCCCTCATCATCTTTCTGAGAATGTACTGCCCCATCAGCGGAAAGGAACGCATCCATCTGAATGATAAACTCCCAATCAAAATTTGGATATTGTAATACCAGCGCGCTGATCAATGCCATATGGAGTGTATCAAAAGTGGATGGATAACGTTCCATCCATTTAAACACAGCGTCCTTTTTTTAACAACTCGAATAATGGCCTCCCAATACAGCTAAAATTAGGGATAAAGCGCCAGTAGTAACCGACCATTCCCAAAAATACCTGTATGATGCGCTTACTATTGGTAGTAGTCATTTTGTTGATGGCCTCCACCTTAGCCGTCTGTGGTTTAAGCCTACAGAGTCTATAACAAAACCAGGTATTCCAGCTGATTTTTGAATATGTTACATTTTTGAGGGTTAATTTTAATGATCACCTCAGCCAGCTGGCGGAATACTGCTTCAAGGTGGTCGAGATGCTCCAAAAAGGTTTGAGAGAAAACATCAATATCATCGAGGTATACAAGGATGCATGACATTTTCAGGTCACCAAGAATAGTATCCATGGCGATCTGAAACGTAGCTGGGGCGTTGCACAGCCCTTGAGGCATCCGCGTCAGTTGAGAAAGGCCTTTAGAGGTGATTACAGCGCATTTTTCCTGTTCTGCCAGGAGAGACTCAATTTTCTAGTAACCTGATATCAAATACATTGCAGAAAAATAATGGGCTCCCCCTAACTGATACAGAGCATCATCAGTTCTTGGTAAGGGATACAAATCCTTTTTTGTAATACTGTTGAGCTTCTGGTATCTATTACAACGCGGTTGGTGCCATCCTTCTTTTTTACAATCATAATGGGCAAAGACCACAGGCTTTCAGATGGTTTGAGAATCCCTTGCTCTAGCAAACTGTCAATTTCTAAGTAACAACATCTGCTGCCCACATTTGGCAGATCAGCAAGACCTTATAGGAAAATAATCTCCTGTGTCTACTCAGTGGACCACCCTCCCCCCTGAGCACACCTAAATCATGATCGTTGACAGCAAAAACCCCATATACTTCTGAAATAAGGCTATTGCATGGTCTTTTAGTTCTTTTAATAATCCAGATAAATTACTTTATGGTACCACCGTTAGTACATCAGCAGGTGTCTCAACTGGTAGACCGAATTCATTCAAAGACCCAAAATCATGAACCTGATGGACCTCATATATTGGGATCAGATGTAAATACGCTACAATTTGGTGTCAGCGGATTTGCATTGGTTCACTCTGGAGGTTTGCTAACAAAACCGTAATCTCCTCATGTCCTGAAAGTATAATCCCTAGAGCCACATGCGGCTCAAACATTTTTTGATGATAGATCCCAAAGACTTCCCCATATAGCCCACTTGACTTCCACTTCTAAATCAGTGTTCACTAAGACTTGATGGCCAGAATGGATAGATTTGGGTATTTCCGCTTGAAGAGGTATCCCATTATATTCATATATCTGCTGGGGAAGGGACCAAGTCTTGCGCTTTAGTTGGTGATAGCGAACTGGCATCACCTCATCACTATAGGCAAGGTTGATATGGCTCATATGCACTGGATCCTTTGTTACTCCACTAGTGGTAAAGTAAATTGGGATCCGCTGACCCATAATGGCGAGGGTCTCCTCTGTCATATTAACAAAAGCCCTGAAACAGCACAGGAAAGCAGTCCTAATTAAAAGGTCGTAGTTTTCGTTTGGCAGTACAATTGCTGGGGCTACAATGACAATGGACCCAAAGCGCAGAGGTAGCGCACTGTAAGCCCCCTCAGAGATGATGCTTACTGCTCCAGCAGTTCCATACACCATTTGATGGTCCACATCAGGTTTCAACGTCAACTTTGACATCAATTTAGTGGAAACTATGTTAACTGGAGCACCAGTATCTATTATAGCGCAAACCCTATTTTTGCTACAAAAATATCACTCTATGTACACTCAGAATAAGAAGAATATTGACTGTTTAATATATGTGAACATTTATAAGCTCTTTTTTTCAAGATACTCATTATCCCCTCACCGACCTGGAGGTATTCTTTGACAGTGGCATCTACCAGAAGAGCGATGTTTACTCCTTTCAGTGTTGGCGCTTCTGCAGCATAATCAATTTGGTCTGAGGAAGCTTGATCAAGCATTTGACAGGCATACAGCTTCAGTTGTTCAGGGGACTCTTCTTCTGCTTACGCCTTGGCTTAAGCTCAGGTTACTACGTTTACTCCTCCAACTGGCTTTTGATATAAAAGTCCGTCATTGTACTGAGGGACTTTTGCATGGTATACTACTTTTGATTTGGAAATGTTTTAGTGTGTATCGCGGAGGTAAAGGATCCCATATCTACTACACTCCACCTTTTTCCTGATAGTATTGATCTTGCTGTAAGTAGTTCACATGGCGGTTATGGCAGAGTTTTGCCAAATGACCAGAGCGACAGCATTTTAGCAGTTAACCCCATAAGAGCCACGTCCTTGATTGTCAAGGAGGGTCCAGACTAGAAAGTTTGGGGTTGTTCAGCATAACCAGTCCTAGGTCAGTAAGCTGATTGTTGACGGTCAGAATAGCTAGGTCTGGGTCAATAATTGGGTTGCTGACAGATTTCATGGTCAACCCATTGTCGCTGATTGAACTGTTGAATAAATTCAGCCAAGGACGAAGTGCAGAGTTATAGAAAAGCTGAGGATTACTAACTGGAGATGGAGGCGGATGAGAGTATTCTCCTGAATAAGAAGGTACAGTAGCAGCGATAGTCTTCCATTCCATATTAAGCGGTGGAAAAATAGGGGATACATGACACAAAAACTGTACAATCTTGAGCAGAGGTACATCATCATCCAGAAGCGGCGAAATAACATTATAAAGTTCACAATATGGCTTCACCGTGGAGGTCATGGCAATGCACACGTCAGCTTTTGCTAAGTACCCTGTCCCATTAGGCACATGTGCTTCTGTTGTAGATCAATCAGAGAACTCTAGGAGAGACTCATTTCAACGGAATCCAATTGTTATATAATTCTGCTTTTTGCTGCGACATCTTTGAAGTACCCCTAAACAGGCGGATTATGGTATTCTTTACATCCTTATAGGTGACAGAGCTACTTGAGAGGTAACAGGTGAACTGATTGGCGCTTCTAATATCTAAGGCAGATATTAACAACTTATCCTTCCATCTATCAGAGGCACCTTCCGCTGCAAACTCAAACTGTTTGAAGAACTCACGAATGTTCCCATTGCAGTCAAACGGAGGTAATTTTTTGAAATTAACATCCTCAGCTGTTCACGGGGTTTTTGGCCATACCAAAAATTGGATCAAGATCCAAAAGCGGTCTCTCAATAAGGAGTTGGATTAGCGGAAGTTAGGATGTCCACCGCTTCTGGGGTAGCATGACGTTCTGCTGTGGGCAGTACCACCTTTTTTGAGAGAAGTGTTGTTCCGACTTGTAATTGTATCTGGTACTATCATCCTGGGTGTAGTAGCTTTAACCAGAGTCATATTCTTCCTCATATGATGCCCCCTCTTGATGGTCATCATTGTCCCTGTGAAAAGACCGTGAGGTATTGGTCAAACTTTGTTCTGCGCACTCAGCCATTTGGTAGTATCATTCAATTGTTTGGTGAGTTCTTTGTTTTGTTGTCCCAAGATTTGTATTTGGCCAAACGTACTATCAAGTTAGTGCATGACAGCATCTCGTTCTTTAAGAGGTAAACTTGGTTTTTGAGCACCACATCTAAGGTAACTTTGAGTTCCTCATATCCAGCTGGTGCGGTGTTCCATGAAGATTCCCAACAATGCAGCTTGTGTATGGCATAGCTGGTGACTAGAGTTCCGGAGTGTTAGGCGGTTGATCAATGAGCCCCCTGTAGTGAGCACCACTGTTATAATTTTGGACGGTATCATTAGAATCTGTCATGTTGTATGTACAGGTTGAACCCACTGAGCAACAGACAGATGATGTGGGGATCGTTGGTCCTTTGGACACTTGAAAATATACTTAAAAATAGGAGCAATTGATCCAATTGGCTCTTTATTTATTTTAATAAATACAGCTACCTTTCGCTGTCCCATTTCTTCTTTTACTATTAACCACCTCCTTCTCTCAATTGCCCATCATGCTTATATACAGTGGCTTCAGGCGATACTGCTCTCATGGCTGGGCTATTCTTATACACCAATTCTCCTCAAATTTGGCTTGCTATTCTCTAATCCTCTGTCACCTAATTATAAGCGATTTACTTCATATTTGTTGAATGTCAACATCGCCTTATCGCCTTATTGCCTTATATAGAGGCAATCCAGTAAACACGTTATACAATAAAAAACTGTTAGGTCCCAGTATCGCCTCATCTCAAGGCACTCAAATAATTATAACTGATACCATTTTCAGCAGATTCTGCCCTAGCTATCCCAAGATTATCATCCAGTCATATTAGAATTGCAACATACTACCTTCTTAACTGGATGATAAGGCTCCTACTGTTTGTATGGTCAGAGGCACTTTGCATGAATTCAGTTAATGATCTGACCACTTGCCAGGTCCTTGATGGTATACGCGTTGACCCCAGTTTTCTCTATGACTTTGAACGGACCAATCCAAATACTGTCCAGCTTGTGTTTCTGCCTAAACCCATGTTGGTCATGGAAGAGAACCATATCGCCTTCCTTGACTGCGCCAACCCGCTATGATGTACCTTATTGGTGGCCTGATTCCTGATCTTCTTGGCTAAGATGAAGAAATATGATTCAGTTTGCAATTTGATCAGAGTGTTCACAAGGTTAGTAAATAGCTGTGGGGTTCCATTCCACTGGTATCTTCACACACAAATAAAGTAATGGCAGAAGAGCTGGGTGTCAGATGTATAGTAGCTGGAAGGGACTCTTCCCCATGGCAGAATGGTAACTGATGTTATAGGTAAGCACAGCAGTGGAAAGGCGAGAGCTCCAATTAGAAGGTCAATCCGTTATTACTTTTTTAGCATGTTTACCAGAGTCCCATTCTTCCGTTCAATTATTCCATTGGATTTGGGGTGGTATGTGGTCATCAGAACCCCACTGTTTCCCATAAGATCGTTCAGTTTGGGGAGGATGTGCGAGCTGAAGTTGGTTCCATTATCAGTGAGAATAAACTGAGGGAAGACGTTTCACTGAATAATGCATTCCATCACAGCTTGGCCACTGTAACCGCCTTAAATCTCGTATCACCCTTGCTTCAACCCACCAGGTCAAGTGGTCAATAGCCACAAGAATGTACTTACAATAGTTGCCTCCTGTTAACAAGGGACCAATGACATCAAGGGAAACTGTGTGCCAAGCAAAATGTGGCTTCACTACCTAATATGAAGTCTTATGGTGGAATGGCTTCTCCACTTGGCACTGATGGCAACAGTAATCAGTTCTGAGAACATTGAAGCTCATGCTTTCCCAATAATATTGAGGGTGCAGCAACTCCAGTGTCTTCCGCTTCAACCATGTCCAACTGCCTTGTGGGCGCTCATAATTTTTCTCATCCGTGCTGAGGGTCGCGGAAAATTCTTTGTAGAATCGCTGATCCACTTGTACAGTTCCCCATTCCATTGGAAGGTATTTATCTGCATCTCACATAAAACTTTGATCACCTGAGGTGGTTTGTCATCATATTTTCCGCTGAGCATCTTATCATATATCATATCACTGAGGTCTGCCGTCACCACAACAGTTGGCAATCGAGATAAACAGTCAGCGTTCTGATGCTTTACTCCTGGCAGATGAAGGATCTCAAAGTCATAAGCCTGCAGCTTAAGAGTCCAAAAAATGGCCTTAAGGTTCTTTGAGGTTCTGCAACCAGCGTAATGATGCATGATCTGTTAAATTTAAACTTTATCCCATGCAAGAAGACTCTGAATTGCTATGCGCATAGATCACTGCTAAGCACTCCCGCTCAGTCATAGTATAATTTTGCTCATGGCAGTTCAGAATTCAACTACAGTACACTACAGGATGTTCCTCTCTCTCGTCATCTTTCTGAGAAAGTACTTCCCCATCAGCGGAAAGGAACACATCCATCTGAATGATAAACTCCTAATCAAAGTTTGGATAGCATAACACCGGTGCACTGGGCAACGCCATCTGAAGTGTATCAAAAGCATATTGACGACGTTCAATCCATTCAAACACAGCGTCCTTTTTAACAACTCGAATAATGGCCCCCCAATACAACTAAATTTGAAAATAAAGCCTTGGTAGTAACCAGCCATTCCCTAAACTACCTGAATGTCACGTTTACAATTAGGTGTAGTCATTTTACTGATGGCTCCACCTTATCCGGCTGTGGTTTAAGCCCTTTAGAGTCTATCACAAAACCAGGTATTCCAGCTGATCTTTGAAAAAGTTACATTTTTGGGGCTTAATTCTAATGTTTGCCTCAGCCAGCTGACGGAATACTGCTTTGAGGTGATTGAGATGCTCCAAAAAGGTTTGATAGAAAACATTAATATCGTCAAGGTATACAAGGATGCATGAAAGTTTCAGGTCACCAAGAATAGTATACATGGCTTGCTGAAACGTAGCTGGGGCGTTGCAAAGCCTTGAGGCATACACATCGGTTGAAAAAGACCTTTTGAGGTGATTGCAGCGCATTTTTCCTGTTCTGCCAGGAGAGACTCAATTTGCCAGTAACCTGATATCAAGTCCATCACAGAAAAATAATGGGCTCCCCCTAACTGATCCAAAGCATTATTGATTCTTGACAAAGGGTATGAGTACTTTTTTGTAATACAATTGAGCTTAGGGTAGTCTATTATTAAGCGGTTGGTGCCATCCTTCTTTTTTACAATCAGAATGGGCAAATGTCAAGAGAATGTCTATAACTCTCTCGTTCCCAGCGAGGTGATGTGGGATGCAAACCCTCATTGCTAGAGAACTAGCCGTTAATAAAAAGGGTAAGAAGACACCTCAAACGGTGCCTGTGCCAAAGGTAATCCAGGCAAGGGTGTAGAACGCAACATATAAGACCAGGTAAGTTAGGAACATTACAGCTTGAGTGGACCCCAGAGGGGAGTCCATAATCAAGTGTAGTTTGGCGTCAGGGAGCTTGGGTGCCTCAATCTGGAGGGGACCAGGGTGGCCCAAGGGAGCACCTGGGATTTTGGTGAATTGTGATAGAAGGTAGTGGCCCACATAGTTGGAGACCTCCCAAAGAGGTTTGCCACCAAGTTAGCCCAAGGAATCATAAGTTAAACATAAAAAACGGGTATTTTATTTAAAGAAAGTCGACCAACAAGGAATGTTGGTTGCAAAAATATATTTAAAGTGTGCCAGGGAAACGTGGGTTCTGCGGAAATGCGCCCAAATCTTGACGCTCCAATAAACAAATGCTTCCATCCGTTTTAGTAAAATACACCAAAAGTGCCTTCACTCAAGTAATCGATTGAAGCCATATTTTACCTGAGCTTAATTTTCATAGCTGGAGCGGGACTCGAACCCTTGCTCTCCAACCAAGCGAACTGAACCATCTTCATTTAAAACGTAAATCATTCGTTTTAGTCCTGAGCCAAAATCAGAGGCTGGGCGTTTTGCACCCCCTTAGTATCAACCTGGGCATGCTTGGCTTGCACCCAGCGTTGATCTAAGGTGTGCTTCAGGTCAGGGATAGCCTGAAGTTTCACCTTCTGGGCTTGCTGTCGCCCAGCCTTATCTCTAGCATCAGTTCCTACTATGATGTCATCCAACCATGACATTACCCTCTCCTCCTTCTTGGGTTTCACCCCCTCCAGGGGCGTTTGCTAAGAGGAAGTTCTTATGTGCTGGCGGCAACTTCATAGCAGCAACGGCTGGCTTAGGCTGAGATCCTGCAGCCTCAGTGAAACAATTATGAAAAGATTCAATCAGGTCTTGGGCATGTAAACAATCCCGTGCTGGCACCCAACTGTTCTCTGCTGCGTCAAACCCTTTCCAAGATACCAAGTACTCCTAGCGTCGCTTAACCCGGCGGGAGGCTACTATTTCCTCCACTTCCCATTCTGGTGCCCCATCCACAAGATAAGCCTCAGGAGTCACAGGAGGAGGGCCCTCAAACAGGGTCAACTTGCTTTCATGAAAGATGGAGAAGATCTGAAATGCGGAGGGAAGATTTAACTGGTATGAGGCATGTCCCACCTTTCTAAATACACGGTAAGGACCAATCCTCTTTGGACCCAGTTTTTTGCATGGCTGCTTGATAGGGATGTTGCGAGCATCAAGCATCACGAGATCCCCTTCCTTGTATGTGGGACCCACTCGGCACTTTCCACCAGCATTCTCCTTATACATGAGCATAGCCGCCTCCAAACTTGTGGACACCCCTTGATGGACCTTCTTGAGAGTCTTAGCAAAGTCCAGCACCGCTTCCACTTTGGAACCACAGCTGTGCTCCATGTTAAAAGCAGGGTTAAAACCGTGGTTAGCAAAAAAAAAGGTGAACACCCTATTGATGAATGCAAAGTGTTTTTGTAGCTAAACTGGGCCATAGGAAGGTGAGGAACCCAATATGAATGGTCTGCGGTGGTGTAACAACGCAGATATTGTTCCAAACACTGGTTTACTCGCTCAGACTGCCCATCTGTTTGGGGGTGATAAGCAGTTGAATGGAAGGGGCGGATCTGAAGAGTTTTACACAACTCTTCCCAAAAGATGGAGGTGAACTGGTGGTCCCCGGTCACTAATGATTTCTTGAGGAACCCTATGAAGCGCAAATACATGGGCGACGAAGAGCCTGGCCACTCAGTGGCAGTTATCGTTGTTCTGCAAGGAATAAAGGTGGTGAACTTTGTAAAGCGGTCCACTACCACCATAATTGCATCATACCCATCTGAAACGGGTAACTCCACAATGAAATCCATTGATAGGGAAGTCCGTGGCCCTTCAGCTTTTTGGACTGGTACCAGCAACCCTGCAAAAGGTTGCCGATTGGGTTTCATTTGATTGCAGATCAGGCACTCTTTACAGTACCGCCCTACCTGAACAGGCAAGCCCTTCCAATTGTAAGTACGTCGTATCAGGTCTAAGGTCTTTTCTTTTCCAGGATGACAAACGGTGATTCCATCATGATGGTCCTGGATGATCTCCAGGCGTAGTGGTCCCGCAGGAACCCATAGGCGCCCCTGAAACCTCACCATCTCATCATTCATGTGATAACCCCTGGATAAATCCTCCTGATTCAGAGCGCTCTTAGCGAGAACAACAGCATATTCAGCTGATAACGGCTGAGAAAGAACTACCTTCCTAAACATGCTATATTCTGCTGCATTTTCCAAAGGCATGAGCGCTGGCGTATGTGCCGTGGACTTGGGAAGTTGAGGCAAAATAATACTTAGTGGAATCATCAACTGGGTGTTGTGAATCTCTACCTCCTTTAGATTGGGAGCCAAAGCAGGGTTGCGGCTCAAAGCATCCGTCAAACCATTCTCCTTGCCCTTGGTGAACTCATAGGAAAATGTAAATAGGGCAAGGGTTTCATGCCAACGGGTCTGACGTGGTGTTAAAACATGTGGAGCACGGTAGTACAACAGGGATCAGTGGTCTGTGCGTACCTGGAATGGTTGGGAAGAGCCATGTAAATGGTGACGCCAATAAATCAGCGCCTCCACCACTGCTAATAACTCCTTGTCATATACGGCGTAGTTTAACTCATGCAGAGACATTTTCCTAGAAAAATATCCCACGGGATGCTTGGACCCATCTTCACCCACCTGTAACAGGGCAGCCACAATGGCGAAGTTGGAAGCATCTGAGGACACAATGAACTCCTTTGCAGGATCATTATGGCGAAGGATGGATGTGGATAACAAGGTGCACTTCACAGCCTGGAAAGCATCCTCCAAAATGGGGGACCACTGAAGCACCTTGGCCCCGCTAGCCTTATATTAGGGAGCTGCCACCTCTGAGAGATTGGGTGTGAACTTCTTGAGGAAAGTACATGTCCTCAAAAAGCTCCTCAGTTCCTTGACTGAGGTGGGGGTAGGCCACTCACGAATAGCCTTCTCCTTGTCTGGAGTTATCATATGGCCCTGGTCAAAAACTACGTTGCCCAGAAAAGTAGCCTGGGACTTGAAGAATTCGCATTTACTAATCTTGAGGTTAAGGCAAGTGGCCCTCAATCTCTCCACTACTTATCAAAGGTGTACTGCATGTGTCTCATGATTGGGGGAAAGCACCAGAATGTCATCCATGTAGGCAACCGCACATACCCCCAACAAGTCTACCAACGCAGCATCATTGCGGCGTTGAAAGATGGCAGGGGCATTCTTAAGCCCAAAGGGCATAACCTGGAACTGGAAAATTCCTTTTCTGGTGTGGAATGCAGTTAACCACTCCTGGCCCTTCTTTATCCGGATTTTATTGAACTCATTGAGGCAGTCCAGCTTGGAGAAGACCTTCGCCTTCTCCACATAGCGCGCAATCTGAGAATCTAAAGGGATGGGATGGAGGTCGGGTACAGTCACATTGTTTAAGTTTCCATAATCGACACATGGATGTAAGGTTCCATCAGCCTTCTCCACAAAGAGCAGTGGGGAGCAAACAGGGGAGGTACGCTGAAAGATAGCACCTTTGGCCATCTGCTCCTTCACCCATACATCTAAAACCTCTTCTCCCAGACAGTCAATGGGTATATGGGGAAGAAATATGCACCAGATCCACAGTAAGTTTAAATTCACAATCAAACTCGGAATGTTCTGGTAGCATAATAGCTGAAGCTGCATCAAAAGAAGATGCCAACTCCTCCAAACAGGAAGGTAAGGAAAGTCCCACAGTGGGCTTCAGCAAAGTGCAAGATATGAACTGGGAACATTGGGCCAATGGGGTAATTTGCCTGGGGCGTTATCCTCAGACAGAGGAACAATCCATTGGTGACTGTTTGTTAAAAACAAGGATGAAGTGTTTTTTTAAATTAGTTCTGACGTCAAACTTCCGCCACCACTCAACGCCCAAAGTGATGGGAAACAAGAGGTTTTTGATAGCTTGAAACTGGTCAGACAATAGATAAGAACCGATCTGGAAATTGACTGACTCCATGATGTTTAGTGTGGGGATACCTTGAGAAGCCCCACCTCTAACCATACCACCTGGTGAGTAACTCAACTCAAGGTAGTCAGCAAGGTTTTGGTCAATAAAATTATTTGAGGCACCAGTATCCACCAAAATAGTTGTGCTGAATTTTCCATAAGAGGATGTAAGGGTAGCAGTCAACAAGAAGTATCCAGAATGGGATCTATTCAACGCAGAAAACGCCATCAACTCATCAGAAAATTCTTCCTCTGGCTTGAACAAGCCATCAGGGTATGTTTTGGAATCATAGAAGGGGGAAGTATAGTGGGCCACTCTTACTACTGAGGCCACATATCCTACCACACCTTCTGCAGGTGCATATACATCTTTATATTTATGGCGAAGTTCCTTCTCCACTTCCTGGGAACCCCTAATCATGGTAGGGGTCAAACGAGGGTTCTCAGGAGTAATCTGATAAACTGAAATTGAGTCCTCATCCAGACCATATGAGCAAATAAACGGTTCATTTTGGGATAAATCGCTCACATTATAAAACGCGTTTTTTGTTTTAACAAACTCCTCACTCATTCCAAGGGTTTGGTGTGCATTGTTATCCAGGGCCATCACCCCCAAGCCCAGAGCTGATGCCTCAACATGCACCTCAGAAAAGTGTTAGGGAGAAAAAACAATAACGGAATCATTTTTGTTAAATGCAGGTTTGGACCCTTCGATGTTCCCAATTTCTGCCGAGATGGGGAGGAAATAAGTGAGAAGCATCTCACGATTCAAGGAAATCTCACTAGTCGAGGAGGCGGTATTTATAGGGATGACCATGGGTGACATCATCGCTGTGGAATCATCTGAAACCTTTACATCATTCTCAGGGCTAGACCCCTGTACAGTTCCAAATTTGGAAGAAGTAGAAGGATTAGAATGATAAGTTTCCTCATTTCCAGAGGCGCGCATGACTTTTTGGCCTCCATATTTATATGATTCAATCCAATGATGGCCAAATTACCTGGCCCCTTCTGGGTTGGGGCAGAGAAACTACCCCAAAGGGTTTTGATAAGATGATCGAATTTGGAAGGAGGTGACTGCCAAATTGGGGAGTTTCGCATTGATATATTTAAGGTTGAATGGAGAAATGACGTTTTAACCTCGTCGGTTAATGGCAAAGCCTGGGCTTTTTCACAGAATTCACCCAAGTATACTTTCATCAGATGACCCACTTGATGCAGAGAAAAGAACTCAAAGAAGGAATGGAGGGATGCTTCATCAGGTCAATTCTGCTCCAAGACTTGCTCCAAACCCCCTATATCTCGCCACAAGAGTGGCTGTGTGTGGAGTACCGCAAAAACCCAGTCACCCACTTCAGGAGACAACTGGGACAACAGATCCACTCCTCGCAAAAGCGGATTTGAACTAGATGGATTGTTTTTCCTAACGAGGGTTTTGGCTCAAGGGAAGCTAAGGCTTGATGAATTTCTGAATATATCTTAGGAGAAAGGCAGGGAATCATGATATTAGGATCATGAAAAGTCTGAGACCACCAGGTACGAGCAGGAATGGTGGGCACTTCCCAATTGGTAGTTGCAAGAATAACGCCAAGACACACCAATACAAAACCAAACGAGAAAACTGTGGTGAGCACCATCGTGGCAGTGACAAATGGCCAGCACACCCAATTTAATGATAATGGAAATCCCACATGGATAATTCTTATGCATGTATAATAAAAAGGTTGGTTGACTAATGTCAAGAGAGCGTCTGTAACTCTCTCGTTCCCCGCAAGGTAATGTGGGATGCAAACCCACATTGCTAGGGAACTAGCCGTTAATAAAAGGGTAAGAAGACACCTCAAACGGTGCCTGTGCCAAAGGTACTCCAGGCAAGGGTGTAGAACGCAACATATAAGACCAGGTAAGTTAGGAACATTACAGCTTGAGTGGACCCCAGAGGGGAGTCCATAATCAAGTGTAGTTTGGCGTCAGGGAGCTTGGGTGCCTCAATCTGGAGGGGACCAGGGTGGCCCAAGGGAGCACCTGGGATTTTGGTGAATTGTGATAGAAGGTAGTGGCCCACATAGTTGGAGACCTCCCCAAAGAGGTCCGCCACCAAGTTAGCTCAAGGAACCATAAGTTAAACATAAGAAAATGGGTATCTTATTTAAATAAAGTCAACCAACAAGGAATGTTGGTTGCAAAAACATATTTAAAGTGTGCTGGGGAAATTTGGGTTCTGCAGAAATGCACTCAAGCCTTGACGCTCCAATAAACAAATGCTTCCATCCGTTTTAGTAAAATACACCAAAAGTGCCTTCACTCAAGTAATTGATTGAAGCTGTATTTTACCTGGGCTTAAAATTTCATAGCTGGAGCGGGACTCGAACCCTTGCTCTCCAACCAAGCGAATTGAACCATCTTCATTTAAAACGTAAATCATTCGTTTTAGTGCCTGAGCCGAGATCAGAGGCTGGGCGTTTTGCACCCCTTAGTATCAACCTGGGCATGCTTGGCTTGCACCCAGGGTTGATCTAAGGTGTGCTTCAGGTCAGGGAGAGCCTGAAGTTTCACCTTCTGAGCTTCCTGTCGCCCAGCCTTATCTCTAGCATCAGTTCCTACTATGATATCATCCAACCATGACAGCAAAGCCCACAGGCTTTTAGATGGTTTGAGCATCCCTTGCTCTAACAACTTGTCAATTCTTTAGTGACAACGCCTTCTGCTGCCCTTGATCAGCAGATTGGCTAGGACCTTATAAGGGGATATCTCCTGTGTCTACTCAATGGACCACCCCAAGCACACCCTAAGTCATGATCATCAACAGTGAAAATCCCCTGTAGTTCTGAGTAAAAGCTATTGCGTGGGTCTTTTGCTCTTCTGACAGTCCTTTTAAATTTCTCCAAAATTACCACCATTAGTATGCTGGTTGTTGCCTCGACTGGTAGACCAAATTCATCCAATGACCCAAAAACATGAACCTGAAGGACATCTATTGGAATCAAATGTAAATACACTACAATTTGGTGTCAGTGGATTTGCATTGGTTCACTCTGGAGGTTTGCAAACAAAACTGTAATCTCCCCATGTCCCATAAGTATAATCCCTGGAGCCACATGCAGCTCAAACCGCATTTGATGATAGAGTCCAATGACTTCCCCATATAGCCCACTAGGCACTTCCACCTCTAGTTTGGTTTTCACTAAGACTTGATGGAATGGATAGATTTGGGCCCTGCCATTTGAAGAGGTATCCCTTGGTATTCATATATCTGCTGGTGAAGGGACTGAGTCTTGCTTTAGTTGGTGATAGCAAACTGGTATCACCCTGTCACTATATGCAAGATTGATATGTCTCATATGAACCAGATCCTTTGGTACTCCGCTAGAGGTGAAGTAAATTGGGATCCGCTGACCCAGAAATGGCAAGGGTCTCCTCCATCATATTAATGACAGCCATGAAACGGTGCAGGAAAGAAGTTCCAATTAACAGGTCATAGTTTTTGTTTGGCAGCACAATCTCTGGAGCTACAACGACAATGGACCCAAAGTGCAGAGGTAGCGCACTGTAAGCCCCCTCAGAGATGGTGCTTACTGCTCCAGCAGTTCCATACACCATTTGATGGTCCACATCAGGTTTTAACATCAACTTTGCCATCAATTTAGTGGAAAATATGTTGACTGAAGCGCAGTATCTATTATAGCGCAAACCCTATTTTTTGCTACAAAAATACCACAGTGCATATACTCATATCAAGAAGAATATTGACTGTAAATATATGGACAAATACAATATCTCTTTTTCAAGATACTCATTATCCCTCACCGACCTGGAGGTATTCTTTGACAATGGCATCTACCAGAAGAGCGACGTTTACTCCTTTCAGAGTTGGCACATTCGTGGCAGAATCAAGCTTGTCCGAGGAAGCTTGATCAAGCATTTGACGGCATACAGCTTCAGTTGTTCAGGGGACTCTTCTTCTGCTTCCGCCTTTGCTTAAGCTCAGGTTACTACGTTTACTCCTTCAACTGGCTGATATAAAATCCATCATCATATTGAAGAGACTTCCGCAGGATATACTACTATTCATTCAGACTTTTGGGTTTGGTATCGCGGGTAAGAGGGGCACATCTCTCTCCACTCCATCTTTTCCCTGATAGTAGATCTTGGTGTATGTAGTTCACACGGCGGTTATGGCATAATTGTGCCAAATGACCAGGGCGGCGCATTCATGGCAGTTAACCCCATAAGAGCCACGTCCTTGATTGTCATAAGAGGGTCCAAATCAGAAAGTTTGGGGTCATTTGGCATAACCAGGCTCAGGTCAGTAAGCTGATTGTTGACAGTCAGAATAGCTAGGTCTGGGTCAATAACTGGGTTGCGGATTTTCATGTCAGCCCATTGACGCTGATCAAACTGTTGAGTATTCTTGGCTAAGGATGAGGCGCAGAGTTATAGAAAGGCCGAGGATAGTTAAATGAATCTGGAGTCAGATGAGAGTATTCTCCTGAATAATATGGTGCAGTAGATGCAATATTCTTCCATTCCATATTCAGCAGCTGGAATTTAGGAGATATGCGACGCAAAAACTGTACAACCTTGAGCAAAGGTATGTCATCATCCAGAAGCGGCGAAATGACATTGTGAAGCTCTTGATATGGCTTCACTGCGGGAGGTCATGGCAATGCACATGTCGGTTTCTGCTAAGTACCCTGCCCCAATAAGCACATGGTCTTCCTTTGTGAATCAATCAGCAAACTCCAGGAGAGTCTCATTTTGGCGAAATCAATCATTAAAAATTCTTTTTTCTTCTGTGACATCTTTGAGGTACCCTCAAACAGGTGAAGTATGGTATCCTTATATCCTTTTAGGTGACAGAGCCACTTGGGAGGTAACAGGTGACTTATTGGCACTCTTGACATCCAAGGCTGATATAAACAATTTAGCCTTCCATCTATCAGATGCACCTTCCACTGCAAATATAAACCGTTTGAAGAAACCATGAATGTTCCCAAATTGATCAAACAGAGATAATTTCTCAATATTAACATCCTCATCCCATTCACATTTTTTTGGCCCATACTGAGGAATGGGTCAAGATCCAAAAGCAATTTCCTGATGAAGGCTGGACCAGCGCAAGTTGGGATGTCCACCGCTTCAGGGTAGCATGGCCTTCTGCCATGGGCAGCACCGCCATTACTTGAGGGAATTGGTGCTCTGACTCATAGTCTTATCCTGTACTACCATCCTGGGTGTAGTAGCTCTGGCCAGCATATATTCTTCCTCATATGATGCCCCTCTCTTGATGGTCATCCCCATCCCAGTGAGAAGACTGAGAGCGCTGGTCAATTTTTGCTCTGCGTACTGCAGCTGTTTGGTAGTATCATCCAACCTGTTGGCGAGTTCCTTGTTTTGTTTTCCTAAATTTGCATTTGGTTAAACGTACTACAAGCTGGTGAATGGCAGCATTTTGTTCTTGGAGGAGTTCATCCTGTTTTTGAGCACCATGTCTAAGGTAAGCTTTAGTTTCTCATACCCAGATGGTGTAGTGTTTCAAGAAGATTCCCCAGTAACACAGGCTGTGTAAGACATGGCTGGCGCTGAGTTTCGTAGTACTTAGTGGTTGATCAATGGGCCCCCTGTATTGTGAACCACTGTTATAAAATCAGATGGTATCATTAGATCCGCCATATTGTTCATACAGGTCGACCCCACTGAGCAACAGACAGATGATGTGAGGATCATTGGTCCTTCAGACATACTTGAAATATGCTAAAAATAGGAGCAATTGCCCCAATTGACTCTTTTACTTTATCTTAATAAATACATTGACCTTTTGCTGTCCGCTTTCTTTCTACTATTAACAACCTACTCTTCCTCAATTGCCCATTTCATTTATATACAACAGCTTCAGATGATACTGTTCTCATAGCTTGGTCTATTCTATTTAGCCAATTCTCCTCAAATTTGACTTGTTATTCTCTAATTCTCTATCACCCTTATTTTAGGTGATTTACTTCATATTCATCGAATGTCAACATTGCCTTATCGCCTTATCACCTTATTTAGAGGTAATCCAATAATAACCCATTATATCTAATATTGCCTCGCCTCAAGGCGCTCGAATTATTGCTCATGATATCATGTTCAGCGGATTCTTCCCAATCCGGCCTAGCTTTCTCACAATTATTATCAAATCATATCAGAATTGTGACACAGTTAAAATGGAATGACATCATGAGCAATAATTCCCAGCAAGGACAAAATGAAGGCATGCAAAATATTTTCTCTCCCTGAAGAGTCAGATGAGTTG
>JAKSZP010012619.1:0-30368 GCA_022478985.1 Massospora cicadina
CATCCTTATTCAGAACATAAATCATTCGTTTTAGGGCCTGAGCTGAAATAAGAGGCTGGGCGTTTTGCACACCATTAGTATCAACCTGGGCTTACTTGGCTTGCACCCAGAGTTGATCTAAGGTGTGCTTCAAGTCAGGAAGATCCTGAAGCTTCATCTTATGGGCCTCCTGTCGCCCAGCCTTGTCCCTAGCATCAGTGCCTACTATCATGTCATCTAACCATGACACCTACAGCAGAAAGCAAAGCATCTGTTTGCACAATAAACTCTTTTTTGAAATTGGGGTATTGCAAAACAGGTGCGCTAGCCAATGCAGTTCATAATACATCAAAAGAAGTTTGACATCGATCCATCCATTTGAAGATAGCATTTTTCTTAAGTAGCTCAAAGCGTGGAGCCCTGATACAGCTGAAGTTGGGAATGAACTTCCAGTAGTAACTAATCCCCAAGAACACCTGGATATCCCGCTTATTGCTTGGCTGAGTCATCTTGCGGATGGCTTCCACCTTGGCTGGCTGAGGGCTAAGCCCTTTGGAGTTTACTGCAAAGCTGAGATATTCCAATTGTTCCTTAAAAAAAGTGGCACTTTCAGGGCTTAATCTTAATATTAGCATCAGCCAGGTGGCGGAACACTTGCTCCAGGTGTCCAAGATGCTCCGTGAATGTCCGCAAAAACACATTATATTGTCAAAGTAGACAAGATTGCAAGACAGCTTTAGGTCACCCAAAATAGTATCCATAGCCCGCTGGAACGTAGCAGGAGCATTGCACAAACCCTGTGGCATATGTGTAGGCTGGAACAATCCTTTTGAGGTGATTATAACGCACTTTTCTTGTTCCACCACTGACAACTCAATCTGCCAGTACCCTGATATCAGGTCCATAGCAGAGAAATACTTGGCCCCACCTAACCAATCTAACATGTCATCAATTCGTGGAAGCGGGTATGAATCTTTTTCATAATGCTGTTAAGCTTACAATAATTGA
This sequence comes from Massospora cicadina, assembly GCA_022478985.1. Lineage (NCBI taxonomy): Eukaryota > Fungi > Entomophthoromycota > Entomophthoromycetes > Entomophthorales > Entomophthoraceae > Massospora > Massospora cicadina. The sequence continues at coordinate 988 of JAKSZP010012619.1, forward strand.
TTACTAATCGATTGGAGTCATCTTTTTTTGACAATTAGTACTGTGGATGCTCAATGACTTTTTGATGGTCCCACATTCCCTGTTCCACTAATGTATCTATTTCTGCAGACACAACTTCTTCCACTGCCTTTGAGCGATGGATAGGCCATGACCTGATAGGGGGGTGGTCTCTGTGTCCACCCAATGCACAATCCCACAAGTGCAACCCAAGTCATGATAGTCAATTGCAAAGATGATGTGATACTTTTCAAAAAGATCCATCACCCTGTCCTTATGATCCTCTGATAAACCAGTGAGCACCTCCTGAGGAACCTCAGTCATTATTCCAAAAGTGGTTTTTAAAGGCAATCCAAGATCTTCCCATGAACCAAAGTCATGTATATGGTGGACCTCATCAATTGGGATCAAATTCAGGTAAGCTACCACTTATTTCTGCTGAACCTTTATCACCTCCTTCTGCAGATTTTCTACCTACACTTTTACTGACCCCTGCCCAGGTAACAGTAACCCAGGAGCCATATGAGGTTCAAGTCATGATTGTTGATAGGGCCCCACAACCTCTCCATACAGACTGCCCGGTATATCAATTTCAAGCTCTGTCCTCAATTAGGACCTGATGCCCAGAAGGGATAGTAAAAGCGTTTGCAGCTCATAGCAGAATCCCTTTGTACTCGTAAATCTGGGTTGGGAGCATTCAGATCTTCCACTTCATCTGCCAATATTTTACAGGTATCACACCATCACTATAGGCGAGATTAATTTGACTATAGCGGATTGGGTCATCTGGCACTCCCCTGGAAGTAAAATAGATGGGAATCCGTTGTACCAGGATGTCTAGGGTCTCTTCCATCATGTCAATGACATCCCCATAGTGTCACATAAAAGCAGATTCAATCAGCAGATCATAGTTGCTGTTTGGTTTACTATCGCCAGTGCCATAATAACAATAGATCTAAACCGCAAAGAAAGCGCGCTATATTTTCACTCAGAGACCGTGGTTTCCTTTCCTGTGGTCCCATACACCATCCGGTGTTCTATGTTGGGTTTTAAAGACAACTTTGCCACCAACTTAGTGGAGACAATGTTAACAGGAGCGCCTGTATCAATTATAGCTTGTACTTGGGTTTTTGCTATTACAACATCATAGTAAGTGCACTCCAAGTAAGATGAACGCCGGTTATTTACTATGTGTACATTCAGCGGTTCACATTTTCCTAGGAACCTATAATACCCGCACCAACTTTAGGGTATCCTTCTATAATAGCATCCATTGAAAAGTAGACCTCTACTTCTCTTAGAGACAACGCATCCACAAATGGTTCTAGCTGGTCTGACATATTTTGGTCGAACATTTGGCAAGCGTAAGGCTTTGGATGCTCCAGAAACCCTGTGTCAGCCATATTTTTGAATTGTGCTTGGGTCAGCACATTTACTCCCCCAACTGTCTGTTGGTAGAGGAATGTATCATCATACTGGGAGGCTTCTACTACCTTCAATGCAATAGATTCAGGGGGGACGTAAGACTTTGAGATAGCGGAAGTAGAGAGACCCATCTCTACTCCTCTCTGACTTTTCCCTGATAACCTTGATCCTGTTGTACACAAAGGATCTGTCAGTAGGGGCACCATCATCCCATGTGCCCAGTGCGACCACAATTAAAGCAACTTACTTCATAGGGCCTACATCTATGCTTAAAATAAGTTGGCCCACTTGGAAAGTTATTATGAAGATTATTGGTGTAACCAGACCAACATTGGTGGACTGCCTGCTGTCAATCAGTGTAGTTAGGGTAGAAATGGTAGTTGGTCAGTTGTTGCTCAGCAGTTATGGGACAGATGTTGAGCTGAGGGGAGTAGCCTGGCATGATCTGCATCAACTGGCTACTTCCATCCCCATGGTTAGGGTAGGCTCCAGTGACAATGGGAACCCGCTCAATATTGGGTGGAGGGAAAGTTACAGCTAACCAACGTACACTGAACAAGTTTAAGGAGAGGTACATCATCCTCTAACAATGAGGCCATAACATTGTAAAGCTCAAGATATGGCTTCTTCGCAGAGGACATTGCAATGCATACATCAGCTTCAGCTAGAATCCCAGCCCCAATCAACACATGTGCTTCTGCCATAAACTGCTCAGCTAATGCGGTGAGAGTCTCATTTCGTTGAAACCCAATGGTCAGGAACTCAGCTTTATGCTGCGTCATCTTTGCTTTTTCACCAAACAACTGTATAACCATCTCCTTGACTTCTTGGTAAGTAACAGAAGTGTCTGAAAGATAACAAACAACTTGATCAGCACTTCTGACATCCAAGATGGAGATCAGTTTTTCCCTGTGCCAGTCCAAGGCACCTTCAGTTGCAAACTCAAATTGTTGAAAGAACCCATGGATATTTCCTTCGTGATCAAAGGGCGGCAGCTGAGCACAGCAGACTTCCTGGAGCAGCTCATCTTGTCTTTTGAGCACAGTGTCCAATGCAAGTTTCAACTCCTCATATGCAATGGTCCTATTATGTCATACAGATTTCTTTTCAAAGCGACCTAGGTGAGACCTAGCAGGCAACTGAGCTTTTATTATTTTATTACTGATCAATGGGCCCCCTGTAGTGAGCACCACTGTTGTAATTTGGCGGAATCCTGTAGATATACTGTAAGGGGTTTTCACAGAATTTAGCCCACTGAGCAATAGGACTGACAATATGACAATCGTGGCCCTTGGTAACAACAGAATAAATGTCAATATAATAGCTATGGGGCACTTGCTCCCACTACAATACTTTATTTTAATATAATAGGCTCCTCAGATCCTCTCTGTCTTGCTCTCTTTTTCCTATTAACCAACAACCCCTCTTAATTGCCCATCCCGCTTAAATACAGCAGCTTCAGAAGATACCACACTCGTTGCTTGGGCTATTTGAGTCCACCAATTCACCTTGTTTCAGCTAGTTATTCTTTAATTCCCTATCACCTAAATTGTGGGCAATTTAATTTGTATTCATAAAATGTCAACATTGCCTGATCGCCTTATTTCAAGGCAATCTAATAATTAATCCATTATACATCAATATTGCCTTGTCTTGAGGCACTTGAATAGTGGTAACTAATCGCATTTTGGTAGATTTATCTCAAACCGCCCTAACTGTCCCAGGATTATTGTCCAGTCATATTAGAATTGCAACAGACTTCCTTATTGGGACCTCATTTTTGAGAGCTCATAGAGTCAAACTGATTTTGAGGAAAATATTTGGAGATTTCAGACAAACCCTTCCATTATCTTATAATATTAAGCATGAGGCCCCAGCGCCTTGAACTCAGAGGTGTCAACCTAGTGTTTAAGCTTGATATAGAGCCCATGGGTTATCAGCAGATTTGGACCCAGATGTGGTGGTTACTCAACAATATTACGAAATCTACAAGGTTTTTTTATCATGATAATCATAATTAAAACAATCCTTCTAAACTTTTTGTAGTTTCTGTATATATGGAATCTTTTTTAGCACTAGTGGTGCCCACCCTAAAAAAGGAACTACTCCTTACCTTTATTTGCAAATAGGCTAAACAAAGAAATTATTAGAAAAAAATTATAATATGGCACCTCAGCTAACAGCTTAGAAAGCCATATCAGAAGGTGAGGAAGCTTTGGGAAAACTTTTATCTGGTTGCGCTTTAGCTGGCGGACTATGGTGGACAACATAAGGGTTGGGGCATCAGCAGCATGCAGCATAATTAGGTAGAGCTGGGGATCATCTTTGTTGAGAAGGGTGGTAGTATCCATTGAACAACGTATTAAGCAATTTGATGCTCAGCAAAAGTGATTAAAGCAGACATGCAAGTGAATGTCTTGATGCGCTGGTGGTTTCAGGGATAATTGAGATCAAACATTGAAGCTTTTGCCACGTCAATGTATGTGCAGCTCACACCAAAAGCAAACTCTTCAATTTCATATATGTGATGGAATCTTACAATTGGTTTTAAACTACCTTTCAGACATGCTAGAGCTTTGAAATTTGGAACAATAATGTATCTATAATGATAATACAATATTTAATTAAAAAAGTTAAATTTTATAGTTATTTTATATGCAGCAAATTAAAACCTATATTTTTAAATGAAAGTTAATTAAATGTTATGCTGTGCAGTTTAATATTCAGTTAATTTTATAGGTTTAACGGGTTTGTTAAGCAGTTGGTGATTTTAGGTTAATAATAAGCTTAATAGTTTTAGTAAGCGGTTAGTGATTGGTTGATTTGATGATTTAATTGTTATTGGTAAAAGGGTTTTATCCTGGTAGGTAAAAAAAGCTTCCACCCTTGTGCAGGTTTTGAGTCCAAAACCAGTATTGGCTAAAAAAATTTCTTGGTGTGGTTTTTTTCCAAAAATTGACCCACCTTAAATAATTTTTAGCTTTTTTATTTTTTTAATTTAATTGTTATTGGTAAGTTGTTGGTGGTTCTTTGTTGTTGATTGATTTTTAAAATTCAAAAACGCTTTTCCCAAGCTTTGCTTAGGTTTTTAATTATTTAACTATTCTGGTGGGCCATCAGATAATAGTAAAGACAAAAACTAGCTTTGTTAATTTCCTCAAGGATTATATGATGAAATATTTCCATTATTCTGTTATACCAATTCATAACCTGTCACCGCGCCTGGAATTATTCTCCCCAATTTATGGCAAGATTCAGGTGCTTTTAGCTAAATATGTATGCATACCTTATTCATATAAAATGACACCAGATTATCACTTTTGTGCATATGTTACCAGTTGAAGAAGTTTTCTGCCATCTTGCCAAGGCAGATCTGATGATCAAGCCATGTAAGTGCAATTTTTCTGCACGCAGTTGAGAGACCTGTGGTTTGTCATTGATAAACAAGGTTTGCAGCCCCAGCCATCAGAGTTTAAAGCTATCAAGCACATGCTGCAACTGAGTAGCAAGTGCAACATACAAGAGTTCCTTGAAATTATTGGCTATTACAATAGTTAGTAACTTTTTAACAAAATAGGTTAACTTCTATTTCAACTCCTTAAGGTTGGAGTACCCTTTTAGCGAAATATGAACTTTCAGCTGGTATTTGAAAAACTACAGCTTTATCTTACCTAAGCGCCACTGGTAATGTACCCCAACCCTGAGAAACCATTTATTATTCAAACAGACGCTTCTCTCACCACCATTTGAGCAGGGTTATCTCAACTTTATCCTGATAGAATTGAACAAACAGTTTCTTACTGCAGCTTGATGTTAGACATTCATGAGAAGAACTATATAATAACTGATAAGAAGTGACTGGTTGACATCTATGCTGTAAATAATTATGGGTATATGCACATGGAGTAAATATCACTGTAATAACTAATCATGCCTCCCTTTGTTGGTTACAGAGTCTGAAAGAGCTGGAAGGGCAGCTGTCCTGATGGCTTTTAAATTGCAGGCTTACAATTTACAAAAATTCAGCAACGACCTGGCCTCAAGCATCAAAACTCTGATGAGTTAACCTTATTGCCCATGGTGGTCTTAGGGGATGACATGGCTAATAATTAATTGATAAAAAAGGACCAAAAGTTTGACAATAGACCAGAGGAAGTCCAGAGCTCATCAGAAAAATCAAGGATGAGTACTGTTGTTAAAATGATAAGATTTATAAAATTTAGCAAAGATAGATAATATTGAATACCCTGGCTAACAGAGTGGACTGATATTATTATTGGGGCTCACAAAGTGATGGTGCACGGTGGTTTCATGAAAATTAAAGATTTATTGAAGCAGTACCACTATTGAGAATCTATAATTTTGATGTTCATGAGACACTCTGCTGTTGTAAGGAATGTCATGTGGATGATCCCTACCAGAAATCCACCTCATATCAATTGGTTAAACCAAATTCACATGGCATTCTGTTTTATTGACATTGTTGGCCCTCTGTTTAAGACTTTGGGTCAATTTAAATACATAATCGTGGCCATCAATCACCTTCAAGTGGTTTAAGGCCAAAATAGTCTGGGACATAGGTGCCATGATGATGGCTAAGTTCATATTAGAAGAAATCTTACCAGTATAGATGCTCTCAGTTTCTTCTGATGAATATTGGGACAAAATTCACTTCCCAGGTTATTTCAAGCTTAATTATTTAATGGATATACATGAAATATTATCTATGCCCTACCACCCTGAGACCAACGGCACCATTAAATGAGTGAATGGTACTTTTATTTGGGATTTTGCATAAGATAATTATAGTGAAGGCGTCCAGCTTAAACTTTTTTTGCCTTCCGTCATTTTTAATATAATATATCTTAACATTTAGCCACAGGACTTTCCAATTTGCTTTGCTTTCTGAGATGCAAATGGCGTTTTCCATAATTTTATATTCTTATGTCACTTAAGGACATATAACTCCCTCAAAATATTTGAGGATGTTGCACAGACGTTAATCCAACTACAAAGTGTAGCATATTATAATGCATTGGCTCAAAAAAAGATCCCATGAATGAGATAACAAAGACCAGCGGCCTTTACCTTACTTTACAAAGAGGTAAACTAGTGTTTTACTATAAAAATCATGGATTTGGATGAACTAGCAAGTTAAAGCAATATGTAAGGGGCCTTTTGAGATCACTGAGAAGATATCACGGATGCTTACACTCTGAAGATCTTGTTAAAGGTCATTTTATTAACTGGGTGTAAGCCAAGTTTTTAAATAAATAACAGCGGAGCTCTGAGCCAATGGCTCAAGTCTCAATATGTTAGTTAACCCTCTCACATTTCTGCCCACAATGTTTGGTCAAGTAGGAGAAAATGTTGTAACTAAAGTAACTAACCATCTGTGTGATATTATTTATTAATATTTATTTTATAGTTTTCTAATATGTAGATAGCAGATTAAATTAGACCATAGTATATATTGGCACGCAGCCTAAATTTTTATATGTAAAAAAGGAAAAAGTAAATGAGGTGGGTCGACCTTGGAACAAATATACCACACTGAGTTTTTTTAGCCTGTGCTGATTTAGAACCTATGTCAATCAAAACCCAACCCATAGTAAAGCAGGAAACACCCTGCTATGCTACAACTCCTCTAAATTTTATATGTATGGATCTAAAGTATTTGTTTACTAACTTTAAAATTTAAAAATCCTGCCATTGCATCTCTTGATTCCCTAAATTATCAGATATTGACACCTTGGGCTCAATTGCTTTATTGCCTCCCAATTTATGTTAGCATACTATTTACATGTTGTCCTGTTATGGAATTAAATCCCTGGTAAAAGGCCCCTATGTACTATGCCCACCTACCATAATTTACTTATATCTGGCATATTGCACCTTTTGATGAAAAGATCTTAAGTCTTAGTTATTTGACTTTTGACCCAGTTTAGATAGCCCAAATTTAGCCTACCATTCTTGAAGGATGTTTAATAACCCTGGAAATCACACATGAGAACTCTGGTAGTGAAAGCATATCTAAGGCTAATGTAAAAAGTAAAGGATTTTTTTCTGGATAAAGCTGGAATACACTATCTGGAAGATTACCTGTGCAAGCCTGTGAGTCTCTGGCAGTATTCAATACTACATTGTAAAAACCTTCTAAATTTTAAATTTTATTTGAGGTAAGCCAACCAGGGGATGTTCATTACCAATACAAATTAAATAAGCAAACTAAAAACACAAACCAAACGCCCTAAATGAGTTATGAGAAACCCAAACAAAAGGAAAATAACCTACCAGGTGTAGCAGCCGTGAACTGCTTATCCCACCATGGTGGAGGGGGAAGGGGGATCAGGTGGATTATTGATTTCATCTTCACCATTGAAGAGGTGGATCAAAGCTAAGAGCAAGGGGTTGGGGCATCCAAAGGATTTGGGTTAAGGTGAAAAAGATGATTGTTAAGATTATTAGTAACAATCTGGGCCTGGAGCAAAGCCTCCAGGAGTTTGGCAAAATGGTGTTCAGCTTGTATGAATGCATCAGGAAATTGGAAAAAACTCATAATATTAGCTCTGGCGATACATGTGGCAGGGAAAATTCTGCCAATGCAGCAAATGCTTGACAGAGGAGGTGGCAGTTCCCTTTAATCATTTGATTTCTACTTTTGCAACCTCAGGGAAATTAGCAGAGATTCATTAAATGTAGCCCTTCTTTAAATTCAGCGACCAAGAGTGCCACAGCTTCATGGAGATTGCAGCTATCATGAGAGGCCACCGCGGTGTACGTCCTGGGGAACGTCCCCTGTGCATAGATTGGCACTCTTTTCATTTCTGAATAAAAAGAGGCCAAAGAGGGTGGCTGTACCCCTCATCTCCCAGGGTGACCTCGACCATGTGGTATACAAGCGCTGGGTAACAGCACTCCCTCTTTGGATTCCTCCCCAGCACCCTCGCTCACCTTGGTCAAACTGGTCAACTGGATTAAGTAAATCTGCACCAAGGTTACCAAATCAATGTTGAAGAATCTGAAACCAATGGGACCAAAGCTGGATGATTGGAAAATGCATGCCAAAAAAGGGACAAATGTCGATTTATCATCTGGAATTGCAGAGAGTTTTGAGTCAGTATCCAATATGATCATTGACGCCAACCCTCTCCCAAAATCATTGGGGATGATCCCCAATGTGTAGATGGTATCTTCAAAAACTAACTTTAACAGTTTGGAACCCCAATCCAGAAAATCAGGAGTTGTGGCCAATGGAACTCATTTGACCAAATGAATGGCCCAGCGATTGGGCATGGGTGGGTTGGGCATCCCAAACCCATTTCCAACCAATTGGGACTGCCCCTACATGAGGTGTCCCTGAAAATTTCCCATTGCTTGTTGGGCCAGGTGCCATCACACTAACTGATGGAAATGAAGTTGAGTCTCAGTTCAGATGTTTGAGGTTGAACTGACAGTGACTCAGCCTGCCGCCAAACCCTTCAATGTAAGTTCCAATTGAGACTATCTGCCCCACTCCCCCAAAAAATTCGCTGGGTTAGGTGAATTTAAGGGACCCAGTCCCTGCTTGGACTCACCTCAATCAAACACTATTTAATCAGTTGCCTTTCACTGAGAAAATTGTTGGTCAATTTTCTTCCTTATTATTTTAATAAAAATACCTTTCCCCAAATTCTAGTCTTTTATGTTGAAAAATATACCGCCTTTTCCACCAGTATTCCAAAACCTCTCAAGTTTTATGGCTGTATTCATTGTTTATTCAATTATGTGCCTATATGAGATTATGGCTCATAGACAATTATTGGTGGAACTCCTTCCTAGTTCCATAAACGTCATAGCAGAAGCAGTTCCTCAGGCATTATGGTTTGACGTTTGGGTGCTTAGGCACTTAATCTGGCAGATTGTTCAAATTCTAACTTGCTGTTTGCCTGACATAGTTACCCACCCACTTTTCCAAACCATCTCCACCTGTCTCATAGATTATAGTAAAACAATGATCCCTTCTTTTCAGCTGAACCAGGCTGTAAAGAATTTTTACTCTGGCCATGTTAGCCTAGTACCACCCATAATGTCCAATCCATATCCCAAGGTTGCTGCAGCTATCATGCCCATGACAAACCTAGTGGTTTCCCCTGACCCTACTACTATCTCTTCTGTATCTCTGGATTCATCTTCAGCTGCCAATAAAGGAAACTTCGCTTACTTCTTATTGCCCATAGAATTTAGTGTTAGGTGCCATCACGTTTCCTTTGAGGCTTTGTTGGATACTGGAGCCGCAGGCAATTTTGTGAGTGTTGAACTAGCCCAACAATTGGAGCTTGACCTGGATGTAGGTCCTTCAGTGATGGTTGCTTCTTCAGCCTCCCAGACCTCATATCTCGTCCATCGGCCAGTTCCTTTCTCAGTGCACCATTTTAGTTTTTGCAATTGGTTCTCAAAAATGCCAAATTTAGTGTTTCCAGCTATCTTGGGGGTTGGATGGAAGCGCCAGCAACATGTCAAAATTCACCTGGAGTCAAATATGTTGTCATTTGCCAATGATCAAATGGAGGGAGAATTTCCCTTAGTTAATACCCTCAATAAAACCCAAGGTTGCAGCTCCATTACTTCCTTCATTTTCCCTTTGGGCCTTCTTTCTGATTTTCCTGAAGAATTGATGCGCTATTGGAGTATCTTTGATTCCAAGAAGGCAAAATGTCTTCCCTATCACACAAAATTTGACTTGGGATTCCAAACAATGGTACAGTTGGTAAACATCATTTGCCCTTTGTATCCACATATGGCAGAAGAGGAGGCTGCTCTTAACACCTGGTTAGATGATATGCTCAAAAAAGGTTGGTTGTTTTAAGAGACGTCACCAATTTCCTCCCCCATCGTTTTTGCCAATAAGGCTAATGGTTCTTTCCGACCCTGCATGGATTATGGTCACCTGAATAAAATTACAGTGAGCTATCACTACCCTTTACCCCTTGAGCAGACTATCAGTCAAGCAATTGCAAAGTCTCGCATGTTATCCAAACTTGATTTCATCAATGCCTTTAACCAAATAAGGGTAATGGAAGGTCAAGAATGTCTTACTGAGATTCATACCAAATGAGATATATTTCAGTTCTTCATAATGCCCTTCAGGCTGAAGAACACGCCAGCCACCTTTCACCAAATGATTGATAGTGTGCTGGGTGACCTCCAGTTTACATGCGCGGTCACATACATTGATGACATCCTGGTTCATTCCCTAACTCCATAACAACATGCTAAAGACTTAGAAGCAGTCTTGGCTGCTTTGCACAAGGCAGTCCAGTTTGTCAAGCCTTCAAAATGCAAGTTTTATAAGGATGAAGTTACCTTTCTTGGGAACCTGGTCTTAAAAGATGGTTATGCGATTCCATCTAACAAGTTAGATGCCATCCGTGAGTGGCCAACTCCAACAACCCAGAAACAATTGCAGAGTTTCTTGGCCACCATTATTTTTCTAAAGAAATTCTTTCCAGCCCTTTCTTAGTTAGTTGCTCTGCTCCACCCCCTCATGGATAAAAATGTGCCTTTTCATTGGATGCCCAAATGCCAGCAGGCGTTTGATTCAATCAAAGAGGTGTTTTTATCACCACCTATCCTAAAACATGTGGACCCCTCCAAACCATATATCATTGCATGCAATGTCTCCTTGGTGGCAATGAGGGCAGTTCAGCTCCAAGAGCATGATGGCTTGGAACATCCAGTCGCCTACTTTTCCCAAAAATTTTCATCTATGGAGCAATCCTGGCCATCTATCATAAGTAGTTGGCAGCTGTAGCATGGGCGTTGACTCATTGAAGGTATCTGTTACAGGGTGCCCAGCATGAGTTAACTGTGTGCACGGATCACCAAGCTCTTTTATATTTCTGTAAATTCCAGAAATTGGCACATCAGCAAGCTCACACCTATCAGGACTTGTGCAGTTTTAATTTCAAATATGAATTCATAAAAGGTGCGCTTAACATACTTCTCAATTTTTTAGCCATAACCCATCCCACTGTCTCTCAGACTCAGATAAAGTGGACCTCATTACCATGATCCCCACCGCTCAAATCTTTATCAATTGTTCCCCCATTTTTTCTTCAGTCACCCTTGCTCCTGACGCCTCTCTAGTTGCACATGACTTAGCAGCTCAGATGACCTGCCCCAAAGGAGTGTAGTTATTTGAGCAATTGTCCCTCCAAAATCAAAAACACTCCCTGTATTCCTTGGTGGAGGGCCTTATTTATTGGATCACATATTTGGGTTCCCCTCTCTTAAGAGCTGAGGTATTTTCGCGCATCATGACCCTCCCACAATTTGTCATCCAAGCAATAAAAAATGCATCAATTTGATAAAGCAAACTTACAATGGCAGGTTTAACTAAGAAAGTTCTGGCCTAAATTCCAATTTGCATCACTTGTGCTTGGGCTAAGTTGGATTGTGTAAGGAGAGTGTCTATAACTCTCCTGTTTCCAACGTGGTAGTGCACTGTTCACAAGGCCAACGCCAGGCAACTAGCTGCTAGTACGAAAGTTACAAGAGCCCAGCAGAGGGTGCTGGAGCAATAACAACTTAGGCAGAGAAGTGTGAGTTTTATAATAAATAACCCACCAAAAGTGACGTTGTTCACAAAGAGAAAGGGGGTAAGAGACCTAGTTTGGAGGGAACCTGGGCGAACCAACAGTGCACTAGGGGATAGCTTGAGAGTATATAAAATGGTAAGGTTAATGGAGTGCAAGACCTCCATAAAGAGGTTTGTGCACAGGAGCGTTTGAAATAGCACAAAATAAAATGTAAAACGAAAAATTTTTTATTAGGAAAAGTCAACCCAACAAGGAGTGTTGGTCACAAAAACATACTTTAGCCGAGTTGGGGCAGATATAGGTCTGCAGAAGTGTGTCCAAGCCTTGACGCTCCAATAGGCAAATGCTCCCATCCAATTTGGTAGAATACACTAAAATGCCTTCACTTGAGTGATCAATTGCAGCTGTATTCTACTCAAACTCATAATTTCATAACTCAAACGGGTCTTGAAACCCCATTTGCCAATTAATCAAATCGAATTATCTTTGTTTGCAATGGTAATTGTCCATTTTAACGCTTTGTCTGACACAAGGGGCTGGCCATTTTTCACCTCATTAGTACCAACCTGGGCATATTTGACTTTTACCCAGCGTATGTCTAACGTGTGCTTAAGGTTAGGGAGAGCCTGAAGTTTCACCTTATGGGCCTCCTGTCGCTCAGCCTTATCTTTGGCATTGGTTCCCACTACTAAGTTGTTCAACTATGACAGATCGCTCTGGAAGGAATGGCCTCCTACACCCCTTGCAACAGGAGGAGGCCATTTCTTCCTGAGTGGTCCAACTTGGCTCAAGAGCAGATAATGCAATCAGCGGTCCAGGCTGGGACTTCCTTAGTTAAACCTGCCTATTTATAAGTCCATTTTATTAATTTGATGCAATTCTTGTTGCCCAGATGGCTGATTGTGGGAAGGTCATGATGCGCTCAAAACACCTCAGTTATAAGGGAAGGAGGAACCCAAACCTGCGTTTAAAGAAAATGAGACCCCTCACCAAGGAATACAGGGTTTTTTATGTATTTGAAGGGATAATTGATCAAGTAACTCCACTCCTTTGGGGCAGGACAACTGAGCTGTTAAAACCCATGAATTGAGTGGAGCATCCGGAGCCAACTCTACTGAGATGACCACAGGTGGAACAATAGATAGGATTTTGGTGGTGGGGATCATAGTAATTTAGTCCACTTCCTCTGAGTCTGGGAGGCACTGGGCTGGGTTGTAGATAAGGAATTCAGGAAGCACATTCAATGCACCTTTCCCAAATTTGTATTTAAAATTGAAACTGCGTAAATCCTGATAACTACAAGCTCATATGTGTGCCACTTTTTGAGGTTTCCAGAAATATAAAAGGGCTTGGTGATCCATGTGCACAATTAACTCATGCTGAGCACCCTGTAACAAATACCTCCAATGATTCAACGCTTATGCTATGGTTGCCAACTCCTTATCATAAGTGGTCCAGTATTTCTCTGTAGAAGTAAATTTCTGGAAAGAGTAGGCAACCGGATGTTCTAAGCCATCATGCTCTTGGAGCTGAACTCCCCCAACTGCTACTACTGAAGCATCACAAGTGACAATATATGGTTTGGAAGGGTCTGCATATGTAAAATAAGGGGTGATAAGAATACTTTTTTAATTAACTCAAACGTCTGCTGGCATTCAGAGATCCAGCAGAAAAGGCAATTCTTACCCATGAGGGGGTGGTGCAGAGCAGCTAACTTGGAAAGGGCCGGGGATAATTTCTTTAGAAAAATAATGGTGGCCAAGAAACTCTGCAATTGCTTCTGGGTTGTTGGAGTCAGCCACTTGCAGATGGCATCTAACTTGTTGGGTGGAATCACATACCCTCTTTATAAGACCAGGTTCCTAAGAAAGGTAACTTCCTCCTTATAAAACTCACATTTTGAAGGCTTGACGAACATACCCGCTTTGTGCAAAGCAGCCAAGGCTGCTTATAAGTCTTTAGCATGTTGTTCTGGAGTTAGGGAATGAACCAGGATGTCATCAATGTATGTGACCGCGCATGTAAACTGGAGGTCACCCAGCACACTATCAATCATTTGGTGAAAGGTGGTTGGCGTGTTCTTCAGCCTGAAGGGCATTATGAAGAACTGAAATATACCTCATTTGGTATGAATCTCAGTAAGACATTCTTGACCTTCCATTACCCTTATTTGGTTAAAGGCATTGATGAAATCAAGTTTGGATAACATGCGAGACTTTGCAATTGCTTGACTGATAGTCTGCTCAAGGGGTAAAGGGTAGTGATCGCTCACTGTAATTTTATTCAGGTGACCATAATCCATGCAGGGTCGGAAAGAACCATTAGCCTTATTGGCAAAAACGATGGGGGAGGAAATTGGTGACGTCTCTTAAAACAACCAACCTTTTTTGAGCATATTGTCTAACCAGGTGTTAAGAGCAACTTCCTCTTCTGCCATATGTGGATACAAAGGGCAAATGATGTTTACCAACTGTACCATTGTTTGAAAATCCCAAGATAAATTTTGTGTGAGAGGGAAGATGGTCAGCCTTCTCAGAATTAAAGCTACTCCAATAGTGCATCAATTCTTCAGGAAAATTGGATAGAAGTCCTGAAGGGGAAATGAGGGAAGTAATGGAGCTGCAACCTTGGGTTTTCTTGAGGGTATTAACTAAGGGGAATTCTCCCTACATTTGATCACTGGCAAAATGACAACATATTTGACTCCAGATAATCTTAACATATTGTTGGCACCAATATCCAACCCCTAAGATAACTGGAAAACCAAGTTTGGCATTGCTGAGAACTAATCGCAAAAGCTGAACTGATGTACTGAGAATGAAACTGGCTGGCGAACTAGGTATGAAGTCTCAGAGGCTGAAGAAGCAACCATCACCAAAGGACCTACATCCAGGTCAAGTTCCAATTGTTGGGCTGGTTCAACACTCATAAAATTGCCCACATCTCAGGTATCCACCAAAGCCTCAAAGTAAACATGATGGGACCCAACACTAATCTTCATGTGTAGTAAAAAGTAAGCAAAGTTCTCTTTATTGGTAGTTGTGGTTGAATCTAGTGATACCAAAGAGATGGTAGTGGAGTCAGGGGAAACTGCTAGGTTCATAGGGGGAGTAAGTTCTTCGAAATTCAGATTATCAGAACCTATTGACATGGGCACAATAGCCGTGGCAACTATGGGGTGCATATTCGACATTTTGAGTGGAACTAGGCTATCATGGATAGGGTAAATTTTCTTCACAACCTGGTTCATCTGAAAAGAAGGGACTATTGCTACGCCAATATCTATGAGAGAGGTGGAAATGTTTAGGAATAATGGTTGGGCAATTGTTTTAGGCAAGCAAGTTAGAATTAGACTAGCCTGCCAGCTTAGGTACCAGAGCACCCAAACAGCAAACCAGAATGCCAAAGGCACTGCAGCTGGTATGATGGATATGAAACTAGAAAGAAGTTTTGCCAATAAATGCCGATGAGCCAGAATCTTGTATAGGCACATATTGAAACACCAGATGAATATGGCCATTAACCCTAAGGGGTGTGTGAGTGCCAGAAGAAAGGGCGTTTTATTTTTCAACATAAAAAACTAAAGTTGGGAAAAGTATTTTTAATGGAAAATAAAGGAAGAAAATTGACCAACAAACTTCTCTGTGCAAAACAACTGATTACTTAGTGGTCAATTGATGCAGGAATAAGCTGGGATCAGGTCCCTCAAGTTCGACCTAACCTGAAAATTATTTGGGGATGATGCAGATAAGCTCAATAGAAACTGAAATCAAAGGATAGGGCAGCAGGCCGAGTCACTGTTGGTTCAGCCTTGAATACCCAAACTGGGACTTGACTGCATTTCCAGCAGTTGGCGCAATGGTGTCTGACCCAACAAGCAACAGGAATCCCCCAGGGCCACCTAATGTATAGGCAGTCACAATTGGTTGGGAACAGGTTTGGGATGCCCAACCCGCCCATACCCAGTCGCTGGGCCATTCATTCAGTCAAAAGCACTGTGTCAGCTGCAACTCCCAATTTTCCAGATGGTAGCTGCACATTGGGGATCATCCCTGACAATTTTGGGAGGGGGTTAATTTTGATGATTGCACTGATGGCCAAATCAAAACTGTCAGTGATTCTGGCTGATAATTCACTCTTCATCCCTTTTTGGCTATGTGGATTCTAATTGTTGGACTTGATTTCCATCAGTTTTGGACTGATTAACTTCAATTTGGCGATCTTGGCACAGATTTCCTTAATCTGACTAACAAGTTTGGCCAAGGTGAGCAAAGGTACCGGGAGAGGGATCCAAAGTGGGTAGGCTGTTACCCAGCGCTCGTCTACCATGTGGGCGAGGTTGCCCTGGGTGATGAGGGGTATGGCTGCCCTCTTTGGCCCCCTTTTGCTTGGAAACAGAAAGAGCGACTGATCTACACACAGGTACATTTCCCTGGACTTAAAGTGGACTTTTAGAAAGCAGTAATATGTTGCTTTTATATACTGAGCAATCCCTTAAATACTAAAGGCTTTTGTGCAGCTCTTTTCAATGATATTTTAGTTTAAAATGGGGTAAAAGTTTTAGCATCTAGCTACGTTTAGTACTATTTTGCCTCTAATAAAATTATGAGATATTATAATAATATGTCATTGAACTTATCATATAGTCAGACAATTGTATACCATTCATTAAAATGTAATAGGAAGTTTTTTTAGAAAACATATTAAAGAGATGGTTTTAAGAACTATTAGCACTAAATTTAAATTTGATAAAAATCTAGTTTCCAATAGTATATAAAATGACAAGGTGTTCTTTGTCTAGAAATTAAATTCTCTTTATTCATGGGTTCATCAATAGTATTATAGACTTAGTTTTTTATATGTTTTTGTTTTGTAATATCAATAATTTTTTAACATACATAGGTTACAGAAGTGCTTTTTAGTAGTTGAGTTTGGCAAAATAAAATTATTTTAGTGGTAACATGAACCATAATATGAGGTTATAACTTAAGTTCTAAATTACAAGTTAATATACTTAAGCAAAGAAGGGTATTTTATCTTTATATAATACTCATTAGGCGAAAGTAGTACCTTTTTGTCACACTGTAGCCATATCATAAGTGATGTTATGGTGCTTAAGGGTAAAAGGTCTAAGCTTTTAGTTTTTGGAATATCATAATCTTTAAGATGATAGTAGATTAATACCCAAGGTTATGAAAAAACCCTTTTGTAACTTGTTATCCTTTATATTGTCTTTAACTTGGTTCTAAAAGATAAGCAGTAACTTTTACATTCTATCACAGTGTCTGGGGATGTATTGATAAATCTTTAAAAATTAGAAGGGAAGTTCCATAAAGGCTCCATTGTTTTTTGTTATCCTGATGTCCCACGCGTTTGATTGGTGCTAAGGTCTTCAATAATTTTTCTTTCATTTTGTTGATTTTTAGATAATACATTGACATAGGACCCACTATTCAGAACAGCATATAATTTAAACCTTATGAACTTCTTTTTATTGTACAGTTAAGTGTTTAATTGGAAGTCTGTTTGTCTTTTTTATGAGACGTCCAGCTTTTGTATTAATTTGTTATTTATCTAAACTTGAGAACTTTATATTAAAAAGTGATAAGGTCAATAAAAGCTTCACACATTTTAAAATTAAAGTAATTAGGGCCGCATCACTTAGAGTATCTATCAATACTTGGCTGAGCTTTGGATTGTATGTTGAAATGATAAATGCTAAATTTGGCATCTTCCATATTAAATCATCTTCTTTAATCCTAGTTTAAGTTATATGTTTAATATGATAAGATCTTAAAAATTATTTTTCTCCCTATCTAATATACTCTTTATTAGTAAGTTTAGATGACCCAATGTGCTAGCTATTTTTCTTCTTATAGTGGAAAACACTATAATACAAGACACTGCCAATATAAAACACAATTATCGTTATTTTCATTTATTTTCAAATCACAGATTAGAATATAAATTGAAGTTATAATGGAGGTGCTTGATTATAGTTTTCATGAATTACTTTTTCCTATATGCTGAATGCTCTTTTTCCACTTCACCCTCTTCAGATTGTGATTACCTCTCTTAATGCTTCTTCTTATATCAGCTGATATTATATGTCCTGGTTGTTTACAATGGGTAACCCTTCTTGATGAGCCGTTTGGAGTATCATTGATAATCTTTAAACATATTTATTCATCTTTGTTGTTTAAAAAGTTTAGTGAAGGTATCATTAGAAATTTTTTAAACAAAGGTTAAATATTCTAAAGATAGTATTTATTGCCTTTATTGAGTTCATATTAGTCTCTTAATGTAAGATTTAAAAGACTAACAAATATTTAACCTAGAGTGCTTATATAGCAGATTTTAAGTTTCTCCCAATTAAATTCTTAAAGAGTCATCAATTGTTCATCTATACTATCATTTTGTAGATTAAAGATTCTCTTCAGTCTAGACTGGATAGACATAAATAACGTTTTTAATGTTTAAATATAACTTAATAAATAATATTTTGTGTAGTAATAACTTCAACTCCTACCAATATTGCACCATAAGTTAAGGCAATATCACTTCTTTAGATTAAGCATCAATAAAGTTTAGATATATCCAGCCATTTGTGTATAGTATAAACCTGAAAACTCTCCCCTTCATAAATGTATATAGTAAGCAATTAATTTGACTTAAGGGTCAAAATTAGTTTAAAGCTAGGAATTAAGTTATCCTGCTTCTTCATCTATCATATGTATATTGAGATCCATAATGGTAGAAATAAAAAGCAATTTTATAAAAATTCATCACTAACATATTTTTTCATAAATACTACTTAAAAATTTTATAGACTAATTTGTGTAGCCACATCATATTAAAAGAGCTGGCTTAGTTTTTGATACTTTCTCTAAAATTTTTTAGTTAAAATTAAGTACTTCCTTTTTCAAATTTTCTAGATAAACCTTTATTTGAGTTATGATGGTCTCCTAAACATCCAAGATACTTTTTGGTAATCATTTTTGTACATGAAAACTCATCCAAATAAACATCTTTATGTTGAGCTTAACGTTGATACTATAAAAAATTTTCAGCACAATAAATATAGTTTTTGTGTATTCATGAGCAGAATACTTCAAAATTTTATGTATATAACTCAGAGTATCATACTCAATACCAGACATAAATTTTAATGAAACAAGGCCAGTGTGAGGAGAGTGTTATAAATCTCTTATTTCCTAATAAGAAAGGGAGGATTAATGTCTCATTAAAAAACCTTTCTTTTTACTTTCATTACAAATTGCAACTGATTTAATTCATGATATATAAAGTTTGATAATCAGCAAGGGGAGATGAGTATGTGTCCAATGCTGAGTAAGGGTTGGGCGAGTATGATGAATGGCAAAGGTTTGGTGTTAACGCCACCTAAAGTTTAAAACGCCCTGAGGACACTAGTGGCCTTGATAAAAACAAAAAAAAACTGGTGAATATTTTGCCAGAAATCTTGGAATGGCAAACTAAATGCAACCAATACGTCAAGATCCACACTCACAACCACTGTTTTCAGTGGAATTTGGGGTCCAAGTTTATCTGGACATTAATTCAACAGCTCTTTGGGAGAAGTTTTTCAGGGACATACACACCCACTTTTCAAAAGTCGTGTATGTAGCACTTCACTCAATGCCTGCAGTTGGTTGGATCTCAGGTTTGAAATAACACAAGCAGCAGACACAGCTGCAGAGGTGCGCTTGGTGTTTGATCTCCAAGATGGTCACCAGGTGGTTTATACCAAATGCACGCACAGGAAAAAATTAAATCAAATTTTGTAACTTTTGATTTTCATCCTACAACCATTAATCTTAAAGTCCTTGAGAGTCATCTCAAAGCAGGACTTCAAAGCTATGGGGAACTCAGTTTCCTTCAAAATGCAAAAAAATTACTTATGCCTGAACCCAGCACAGGTAAGGCTATTGTGATGATCACCCCATTCTCAGGGGTAAGTGAAACCTAACTCAGATCCCACATACTGCTACATTCACCATCAATGAGCAACAGACTCAACTGTTCTGCATAACAATTGACAGCGCCCCGCCCATATACACTCATTGTTGGGCGTTTAGTCATAAACTACACAATTATCCCACCAGAGAGAAAATTATCCTGAATGAAGCTTTTTTAAGGCAATGGGAGAGGGACAAAGTGAGCCCACATTAGATTCTAGTGTCACCTTCCCATGGAGTGACCAGGGGTGCTATATCCAGGTAAAACCTGTGTCCCCACAAGAACAAAAAAAAATAAAAACAGCAACGCTGAGAACAGGCCAAGCCAGCTGCCATGGAGGCCTCAACCATCCCCCTGCCCAGATTCAAGCTGACCAGGTTGAGTTTTCCGCTTTAATGGAATTCTAAACTCCCATTTGATCATATGAGGGGACCAAGCCCTCATACACACAAAATTCGCTTGGCACACACCCATAGGACTCATGCACAACAAATGCAAGAGGATTTTCCAACCCAGAATTAGATAAGTTTTTTGGGAAGAGTCATTGGACATACTCGATGGTGCACAATAAATCCCCAGTAACTTGAAAAATTGCAAAGAGCAAAAAGTCGTACCAAGGAACAAATTTACAACTAAATCCACCCTCAAAGATATTACCTATACACCTAACGATATGCCATTCTCAAACACTTACCTACAAAAACAGAAGACTGAGATTGCATGACAGCAAGGAGCATCAGTGTAAGTCCCAGTGAACGTCCTTTGATCATTAATTAGCCCATTTTTCCATTATTGAGCAAGAAGGTACTGAAGAGGATGGTCATACCCCTTGTTACTCAGGGCGATCTCGCTCATGTGGTAGATGAGCGCTGGGTAATAGCCCTTCTACTTTGGATCCTGCTTTCAGTACCCACACTCTCCTTGACAGAACTTTTATGAGGAATCAGTGAAATCTGCACTGAGATCACTAAAATGGAATCAATTGCAACTAATTCAAGCAGCAATCAGCCCAATGCTCAGATTATAAATGGTTGAAAAGGTATGAAGACCAATCTATTGGCCAGAATGCCTGACGGTTGCAATTTGGTTAACATGATGATTAAAAAAATCTCCCCCCTCCCAAATCTGTCAGGCATCACCCCCTTTGGCAGGTAATAGCATCAGACATTATTGATGAGGTTTTAAAGCTTCCTGCCAGCAAATTGGGCTTTGCGCCTGATGTAATGCCACTGACTGAACAAATGGTCCAGTGACCAAGAATGGGCGGATTGGGCATCCTGAACCTGTTCCCAACCAAATGGGTCCACCCATATGTGGGTGGTCTTGGGGGATTCCCACCACTCGTCAGGCTAAACGCCATCATGTCAACCATCAGAAACGTAGCTGAGCTTTGGTTCAGATGTTTGAGGTTGAACTGACTGCAACTCAGCCTACCACCAAATTTTGCGATGTCAGTTCCCAGGGAACTAATCCACCCATTCCCAAATAATTTGCCGCTTAGGTCAAACTTGTGGGACCTGATCCTGGCTTGTTTCCCTCCAAATCGATGACTATTTAATCAGTCACATTGCACTGAAAGAGATTGTTGGTCAATTCTACTTCCTTAAATTTTCCAATAAAAACAACCCTCCCCAAAATTCAGTTTTTATCTGTTGAAAATTAAGCTCCCTTTCAGTTCCATATTTGTCATACCAGCAGCAGTGCCTCTGGCATTCTGGTTTGCCATTTGGGTGCTCTGGCATCTGAGCTGGCAGGCCAGTCTAATTCTTACTTGCTGTTCACCTGACATAATTGACTAACCATAATCTCTATCATTTCCGCCTTTCTCATAGATATTGGCGCAGCAATGGTTCCTTCTTTCCAACTGAATCAGGTTTTAAAGAAGATTATCCCTTCCCACATTAGTCCCATCCCACTCAAAACTCCTAACCCATACCCCATAGTTGCCATGGCTATCTTTCCCATGTCAGTAGGGCCTGACATCTCAACTTGCAATGAGTTTGCTCCCCAAAGCCCAGTAGTTTCCCATCTGTCACCCTTCAAAGGTGCAATTCCCATGGAACCAGAACTGATCATCATCAAAAATGAAGAAAAGGCCAAGGAAGAGACTATCCTGGCATCCCAGAAATCGCGACGTTCCATCCAATATCTCATGGCCTGGAAAGGGTATCTGGCCTATGAGAACAATTGGGGCAAGGCGCACAATTGCGCGACTTACATGAACCTGGTCGAAGTGTTCTACATATCCCACCCCAAGATTCTCCGTTTAGCCCAAAAGCCTGCGTCAGTAATGACGATCAATTTACCCAAGGCGCACAAGAATGTGGCTCTTGTACAGTTTCCCGGTGGTGAGGCCCTTCCCTTGGAAAAAGGAAAGGGTAATGTAAGTCCTGGTGAACGTCCTCTGGGCATCGATTGGGCCATTTTTCCATCCCTGAGCAAGAAGGTACCAAAGAGGATGGTCATACCCCTCATTACTCAGGGCGATCTCGCTCACATGGTAGATGAGCGCTGGGTAACAGCCCTTACACTTCAGATCCTGCTTCTGGTACCCACATTCTCCTCAGCAGAACTGTTATGAGGAATCAGTGAAATCTGTGCCCAAGATCACTGAAATGGAATTGATCGCAACTAATTTGAGTGGCAATCAGCCCAATGCTCAGATTTTAAATGGTTGAAAAGGTATGAAGACTGATCTATTGGCCAGAATGCCTGACAGTTGCAATTCAGTTAACATGATGATCAAAAAAATCTCCCCCCTCTCAAATCCGTCAGGCATCACCCCCAATGGGCAGGTGATAGCATTGGACACCATCAATGGGGTTTTGAAGCTTCCTGCTGACAAATTGGGCATTGCGCCTGATGCAATGCCACTGACTGAATGAACAGCCCAGCGACTGAGCACAGGCAGGTTGGGCGTCCTGAACCTGTTTTCATAACCAAGTGGGTCCACCCATATGTGGGGTGGTCTTGGGGGATTCCCGCCACTCGTCAGGCTAAACGCCATCGCATCAACCATTGGGAATGTAGCTGAACTTTGGTTTGGACGTTTGAGGTTGAACTGACTGTGACTCAGCTCACTGCCAAATTTTGCAATGTCAGTTCCCAGGTAACTAACCTGCCCATTACTAAATAATTCGCCGCTTAGGTCAAACTTGTGGGACCCAATCCTGGCTTGTTTCCCTCCAAATCAATGACTATTTAATCGGTCACATCACACTGAGAAAATTGTTGGTCGATTCTCCTTCATTAAATTTTCCAATAAAAACAACCCTCCCCAAAATTCATTTTTATCCGTTGAAAATTAAGCTCCCTTTCAGTTCCATATTTGTCATACCAGCAGCAGCGCCTCTGGTATTCTGGTTTGCCATTTGGGTGCTCTGGCATCTGGGCTGGCAGGCCAGTCTAGTTCTTAAT
The DNA here is from genome assembly GCA_022478985.1 of Massospora cicadina. Lineage (NCBI taxonomy): Eukaryota > Fungi > Entomophthoromycota > Entomophthoromycetes > Entomophthorales > Entomophthoraceae > Massospora > Massospora cicadina. The sequence goes on from JAKSZP010012619.1 coordinate 24,384, forward strand.
TGCTGTTCACCTAACAGTCAGTCCTGAGGGCCCTCCCCTCACTCCTAAGGAGTGAGGGGATATCCTTTACAATATGGACACTGAACATCACTGGATTCAAGGCTTCTATATCCCAGGCTAAAAACTGAGTTTCCTATAAGAATAATTTACCTGTGGACATCCTGGCAATTTATGAAATTCACTTTCTGCAAGGTGCTGAGAACACATGGGCAACCATGCTCCTCCCTTCCCAATCCTTTTGGTTGCCACACTGTGAGGTGCTGATATGGGTAAACCGCAATTTTAAATTTTTAGTAAAAAAAACACATCCAAATGGATGTGTGCTCGTCATGACCTTTTCATGGGAAGCCAAAGTGCACACAATAAACATCTACGCCCAAATCTGTGCACAAGTTTGTTGGGAATTCATCTTGGCCGTGGCCTCCCTCCTCCTCCCATCCAAATCCTTTGTGTCAGCGACCTTATCCGTTGGTACAACCCAACCACCAACTGCTGGCCATCCACGCCTACTCCACTGCAGGGACACATTGAATTTTGGGTTATGAAAGCCACCTTGGGCCTCTTTGATACCATCCTCAAACAAGCACCATTACTACCCAACATGTCACATCCCCATGTACACAATGGGCAGCTGGTGTCTATGTCCTGCATAGATATTTTCTTGCCCCGCTATATTTTTTTCTCCCATATCTCACACTCCAAAATGACAAAAATAGATTTCTCAGACCATAGGATGGTCTCAGTGTCATTTACTGTGTCAAGTCCAGTGCCACAGAAATCTAAATGTAGTAAACTTCGCCCGCTTATCTCACATTACCTGCATTCTTAATTTGGATGGACACCGCCACATTGACATAAGAATTCACAAATCCTTTCTGTGCGGATCCCCTGTCAGTCTGGTTAATATTTAAAGCAGCCTTAATTTCCCAAACATGCCACATTTTGTTGCGGCACTCTCAGGATGCCTCATAAGTCATTAAACACGCCCTAGCAGAGGTGGACCACCTGGAGAATAGTGTCCCCCAGGGCAGGGTACAGCCCTGCTTGGGGTCTTAAATTGGCCAAAGTTTGGCTTGTCATAACGTGCTGATCAGACAACACAAACATTGCGTTTATACCCTTTATAAAGCAAAGAATATTACTGCAGGCAAAAATGCTCCACATAATTTTCTGTCAATTTTCTACCCCCACGCCAAAACTTGGCCTACATACAGGTAAGGCGTTTGGACTAATCCATTGAAGAAACGCTGGCCAAATTATCAACCAAAGTTTAAAAATATTATTCTGAGTTATACAGGGCTAACCCACTCAATTGAAATGAAATAGATGAATTTCTTGCTGGCGCACACATTTGCACTGTTTACCCTTATCCAGAGCTTATGAATTTAATAACTTAAGATAAACTCTGGATGCCTTTTGCAGTGCACCACACAGGAAAAGCCCAGGTCCAGATGAGATTCCCTATGATTTTTACAAAAAATACTTCAATTTTTTATCCCCCTAATTATAGCCTCATTGAACAAATGTCTCTCAAAAACACGTCTCCTCCCAGGGGGGACAAGAGGCTTATATGGTAACGTTGGTTAAAAAGTGGGATAAGCTAGACTTAGAAAACTGCCTCCCTATTTCCCTCACTAACACTAATACTAAACTATTAACTAAATTAATGGCTAACCGCTTAGGGGACATTGTCTCTGAGGTAATATCCCCAGAGCAATTTGACCTTATTCCCAAAATGTCAATTTGGGTCAATATACACACCATGGCCAATGTATTCCAATCCAAGGCTACTGGGGCGCTTGTTTTCTTAGACCAACAAAAAGTGTATGACAGTTTTAGTACTAAAAAAAAGTGTATGACAGGATCAACTGGGACTACCGTAGGGCCTGCCTTCACCAGTTCCACCTCCCCTCACGGTTCATCAGTTGGACAATAATTCTCAATGAATTAGCTACAATGTCAGTATCAGGACCAAGTTTCTTCACTAATGTGGTTCACCTTCAGAGGGACCTTTGGCAAGAGGACCCTCTGAGCCCACTTTTATACAACTTCAGCCTTTACCCACTTCTCCATAGTGTAAATGCACGCCTTACTGTGTACATGTGCAAGGCCAAGCATCACTTAAGATGCTTGCATTTGCGGATGATTGTGTGGTTGGGGTGTCCAGCAACTATGACACACGCACATTGGAGTCCACTATTTGGGTATACTCCAGGGTTAGTAATGCATCCCACAACGCATCCAAAACTGAATTCATCCTCCATGATAGATACTGAGCACACTGGTCCCCAGCGCCTCTCAATCAGAAGATTCCAGTAGTTCAGTCTCTTATCAGATTACCCAGGCGATCACCCCAAATCACTCATCTCGTGCTACCTTTTGTGTCCAGCCCCACTCAGATCCCAGTGCGCCACCTGGATGTATGGATGAAAACGGGTGGAAATGCCAATTTGATAATGTAATATCACATACTAGCTAACATAACAAAGTGTATCACGTCATTTAGGGATAAACAGACCAGCTTAACAGATATAGTAGTGCTTGCCAACATTATTCTTCTGTCAAAAGTATACTTTGCAGCCCACGCCATCGCTTTCTCCCCATATTATTTTCGCTTCTTTATATGCCCTCTTATAAGGGTGGCTTTGGATAGGTCGCCCTCCCCTCTATGACTGGAAGTTCTCTTTGTTCCATGCCAAATCGGGGGAATGATCCTGCTTAACAACATGAACCAGGCATCCAAATTCTTGGTTCATTGATTGCTTCAGTAAACTCTCACTCCCAACCCAACACTGGTCACATGTGGCATGGTCCAACTTTGCCCGCGCCCTTGCCCCCTGCAACCCCACCCACCTCAACTCTTTTCTTAAATTTATGGCATCCCACCCATCTGCTTCAGACCTGCACAGTACCCCCGCCCATTTTATAAGGATCCTCCTCAATATGCGGAGCACAAAATGGAGGATCAACATCAGTGGGCATACTTTGCAGAGGGGTCATCCTACTCCTCAATTTAAAACAGGAAGTACATGGGCAAGCCATTCTGAACAATTTGGTACCCAGGAGGTCCCCTACTATGGCCAGAGTGGGATATATGGACATGTTGGACATCCTGTACTCCCTAGAAACCCGGAAAGACATCTGGAAGTACACCCGCCACCCTCTTTTACAGCCACAGTTTGCTCCCATTTGTGGCAATGCCTGAATCAGGTATACCGCACTTCAGAGCGATCTGACGCCTTCCACTCTTCATGTGTTGTGTGTTACCAATATGGTACTTTGGTCCACCGCCTAGAAGAGTGCCCGCCTTCACAAGTGATCTGGCGTGAAATTCAGCTTCTCTTTTGCCAGGAGCAAACATAGCCTTCAGCTTATTAAGGACATCTTCGCTTTGTCCTTGAATTACCCAATATGCCCTTCCCTCTGATCCTTAGTGGTGTCAATTGCTATGTGTACTATCCATATGGGTGTCCTTGATGCCATTTTGGGCTCTACTCCCGCCCTCTGGGAAGCTGTGCAACAATTCCATTTGCACCTTATGGACCACTTTCAAGCCTGGTTGTTTGGATATTTTCCATCCTGTCAATGGCAGTTAGTCTCATCCTGGTTCCCATTATGGTTCGTCAACTCAGACCCTTTTCTTCATACGTGCTCAATTGTGGCGCAATCCTCTTCTCATGATACCCCTCTTCCTTCAAGTAACAACCCCCTGGCAACAGGAGGCAGCATTAGCTCCTCTGAGGTGCCTCTCACATAAATTGGTGCTTGGTTTCTTTTGTTACATATTGGAAGTGTCCATATCATGGTCAGCCTTCACCAAATAAATTTAAATCAATGTCTCATTATCCAATAAAATGACTATTTTAATATTAATTTGTCACTGTGAATAGTGTCAATACCTTTATGTCCTAAAGATATAAAACAAGTGGTTGAAAAGATCCCCAAGTTACCCAAAACTACAATAAATTATCTAGACTACAGGGTAGAATTTAATTAAAGTTGGAAGGCACATTCTAGGCCTTGAGAGTCTTTAATTAACAATGTTTCCTAATCCATCAATGGAAAAATGGATCAGCATATATGTTGAAACATAAAAGAGCCAAAAATGTGGGATACCTTCTTGAGGAGGTAAACTGCTATGCTGTCAAAGGGTATCATCCAATATTTGATTTAAGTTAGTTTTTCAATAAAGAGAGATGACATAAAGAGAGGTTGGTTAAACAAAATGACTATAAGAGAATTTTGGTATATGGGGCATGGTCGTTTTGTTGGAGCGCCAATCCTAATTTAAAAAAATTATAAGAGACTGCCATAGATGGTAGTCCATACTCAAATATGCTTAAACTTGAGCTTAAATAAAAGGTAAATATTCCATTGTTAGTAATTGTGTATCTTAATAATGACTCAAAAACCACGTTTAAATTAAACTTAATGACATTTTTTAAACTACATTTTGTGATTTTCAATGACATTAATGTAAAGCTTTGGGCCTCATTACACAACTTCTAAATACCTTCATGAGCATACTTGGCCCTTACCCATAGTTGGTCCAAGGTTTATCTGAGATCAGTGAGGGTTCCAACTTGAACCTATTGGCTTATTTACTTTCTTCTTGTTTCTACAATTCACATCATAAATTATGTCATTATATATGACAGCCAACACTTGGTATAGAATGAAAAGTAATCTTCAACCATATATTATTCTTTTCTAACTATAAAACTTGGCTTGTAAAGGTTAATTGTGAAAAAAGCTACTAAGGGATCCTTGATCTTTGTAATAAGTCTATAACATTTAATATAAAAGAAGAACGTGTTCATATCTAATCTAGCTTCTTATAAGGTCTGTATGATAAGTAACCATGTTTGAATACTGAGGGCGCCACTGATTAAAATCTACAATATCATATTTTGGTACAACAATGTAGACATGGCCTGTTAATTTTCAATAATATTGGTTTAGTAGTTTTGCTTTGAGAGCTTGTTAAAGTGTGAAAAGTCTGCTTCCTGTAACAAAGAAAAAATAGCACCATTAGTCAGTCAAATGATTTCTTTTTCAAATGGGAAACCCTGTCACAAACTTGATGAAATTTAAAACTGTTTATAATAAATCTCCTTCAATGAAGACCATCAGGTATTGGTTTAATGAGTTTATACATGGCTAAATATCAATCTTTATAAACCCCTCAGCTCATCCAACAGAAGTGACTAAAGGGGATATAGTTGACAAAATTAATAATATTGTGTTAACAAACCACATTTAAAATTAGAGATATTGATGACATTGTAACCATCTCAATTGAATATGTACAAGATATCCTTTACAAAAAAGTAGGTATGATAAAGCTATCAACAAGATGGGTGCTGCATTTGCTAACACTTGACCTAAAAAAGAGATTGTGTGACAACTTTGAATCAGTGCTTGGCCATGTTTAAGCATAAAGAAGTGAGTTTCTGCAGCATTATGTGACTTTTTATTTGATGTGGCTTCCTCGCTACACACTGGTTAAGAAATCAGACAGCACAATAGATTTTTCTTGGTGAACATACACCAAAGAAGGCAAAGATAAATTAATGGATGAAAGGGTCATGGCAATCATTTTTGGGATTCATAAGGTTTAATTTTATTAGACTGTTTAGAGAAAGTAATGACAGTTAAAGGACAATACTATGCTTATTGGGCATATTCAACACTATTTTTAGTACTAGATGGTCCCAACCTGTAAAAAGTACATGATCCCAATGGGGCTTCGAACCCAGGTCACCAGCTTCCCCAACTAAGCGCTTTACCACTTAGCTACGAAGCCTTCATATTCAACACTATTTAAGGGAAAAAATGGCTTCATTTGGTAAAGAAAAAAGTTCTCTTTATCCATAATTATTTACCAGCTCACTCATCCATGATTGCCACGGAAAAACTGGTAGAATTATGATATAAATTGCTGTTAAATCCATCATATTCTCTGGATTTGGCCCTTAGTGATTT
>JAKSZP010012620.1:0-30269 GCA_022478985.1 Massospora cicadina
CAGCGAGCCTTCTTTCAAGCCAAAAATCCAGCAGAGGCCACCAAGTGGCAAAAAAATGAAGAATGTCCACTCCTGCCTTAACAACTTATCAGGAGTTTATGACTCCCCACCTGAAAGAATGCAACACCTGGGAGCAGGTCCATATGAACTTGTCCAAGAATTTGGCAGTAATCAGATCCTGGCCTACAAAAACAAGAATTCATGCGTATCCGCCTAAATAAAGGTGAGCTCCATAGAGTTCACCAGTTGTTTCTACACCCAAGAGCAACCCTTGATTACCACCAATTGTATTACCTTGGACGACGTTATTGTCATTGTCATAGAACATTGGGATCTTACCCCAAGGTTTAATTGCACATGATCGGCCAAAAGAAAGGTTTTACATGCATTTGAGAAATCAAGGAAGCGATTAAAAAGATCCTCACGACGACCCTACATTACAAGGATACCTCTTTGGCTTCCTATAACCGTCCTCAGGTCCATGTGGTCAAAAAAAGATAATCCTCACCCCTGATGCACCTAATGGTGTAGCTTCTGGCACAGCTCTAAGAAATGCTGGAAACGACTTGCCAAGGAGGAAAAGGGCCATCATCATGAAGGACGAGAAGCTCCATTCTGACATCTTTACCATGCCTTAAGGATCATCCGTGACCTCAACCAAACCTGGAGCTATTGTACCTGAAGAAGTTTCTTACCCATTGATAATGAAGAATTTATAATGATTACTCTTCTTCCAATGACTCTCATATGTTAGTCACGCTACCTCCATTGTTCAACAGTCTGGTCACCCACGTTTCTGTTTGAGTTCATAAGAATATGTTCTTGCTATAGTTGACAGTGGCTCCCCTGTAGATGATAAATTGCCCAAGTTGATGAAGTGTATCAATATCGCTCTAGACTTGCCACAGTATATGGAGTATGGCACGCTTTGGCCGCAATGTACCCAATCTATGGGGGCCTATTCTTCCCTACCTATCCGATTTGGGGTGCTCTCTGTAAATATCCTCACCATCACTCTTGATAACCTGAGTTATGAACTTCTTCTTGGAACTCAGTTTATCCAAGACTACTCTTCAGCTTACATCATGTTAAAGGGTTTGTATCCCCTACTGGGACATTGGGTCCTCCTAATCCTTAAACTTCCTGAAACTCCATGATGGAGGACAAGGCCTGAGCTTGACACCTAGAGAGTTAGAGCCAAATTGACTTAATACAATATCACATAAAGGGCTCTCATGTTCAGCTGCTCCCACCTGCTGTTGATGGGTAAGAAAGAATGAAGATATACTTACCTAGGATGACAACTAAACCTCCAAAATTATAAATTATTGCTGATACCTAGCTCCATGTTAACATACCCTCTGAATACCTGCTGGAAATTCGAGGCCTAAATAATTCATCCTCCAAGGATGTTCTAACCTGTCCAGTAATTCTAGATCTGACTTATGCCGGATTTATATCAGTGTTGTTGGCTAACCTTACCGACTAAACTAAGGTAGTATTTCCAAAAAAGTCCCACAGCCTATGTCCGCCTCCTACCAATAGAGGCTATCAATGATGTCCACAGTTTTGAGAGCCTTTGAGATATTGGTTTGGAGACGCCCCACCAGTGTCCCTTGTCAACACCAATATTGGAAAGGATCTCACTCAAAGAACAACAAAACCAAGTTCTTAAATTACTGGAGGAGTATATAGACCTATTTTCAGCCTTGACCTATGACTTTGAGAAGATGAGCGGGTCATACATCATGTGGAGATACTGTACGCCACCTCTTTCAGTCCAAGCCTTGCCAAAAAAGTAAGGTTGAAGAGGCCAATGCGGCGGCGGTACTCAAACAAGTACTAAAGCCAGATTTTTGGTCCCTTCACAAAGCCTCTGGGCCTCTCATCTCCTACTAGTCAGAAGAAAGATAGTAGTTATTGAGTGGTGATGGACTATTTTTGGCTCAACTCCTTCACCAAATAGGACAGTTATCCTCTGCTAAGATTTAGTAAATCTCTCTGACTGCTTGTCAAATTGTGGCACTTTTACACAATGGGCGTTGCCAGTGGATATTGGCAAGGTTAGCTCGCCCCTAAAGATCATGCAAAGTGCACGCTCATAGCCATTGAAGGGCTGTTCAAATTACACAGACGCCCCAGGTCCTCTATAATGTGCCAGGTTTTTTCAATGCGCCCTGGACAGGATCCTCAGGGACTTATAGTAATCATGTGTCCTCTTCTACCTTAACGACTTCACTGTTTTCTCATGAACATTCAATGGACATGAATCATCTTTGGCAAGATTTTAATCGGCTTAAGAAGGCTTTGATAAAGCTCAAACCTTTAAAGTGCTCATTATTTCAGAAGGAAATGGAGTTCCTTGGACATAAGGTGCCAAAAGATGGCATTTAGGCCATACCAGACAAAGTTGAAGCCATAGAAAAATTTTTGCCCCCCCCAGATTCTGAGAGATACAAGATATTTTTGTCATGGTGGGTTATTATTGTCAGTTTATCCCTCAGTTTGCTGACCTAACTAAGCCTCTATTTTACCTCCTACAGAATAATGTGTCTTTTGAGTAGCAGCCGGAAAAAAACGAGCTTTTTATACTTTAGGGACCGCTCTTTGTATTAAACCCATCTTAATCCATATGCATTTTGATCAACATTTCTTGTTGTTCACAGATGTAAGAAATGTTGCAATTGAGTTATCCTAGCCCACAATGATGAAAACAAGTTAGATCAATCAGTGGCCTATTTTAACAAGACTCTGAGTAAGACCATATGGAACTATAGCTCTACAAAGCAGGAATTCCTGGCTTTCTTGTTTCAATCTAACACTTTCAGCCCTGTTTTAACTTTTACGGAATTTTTAAGATACTCCTGGAGAATTTGCACAGGGGGTGTACCCATGGAGCAATCAGACGATGATATTAAGATCCTTGGTCCACATACACACTTAAAAATATAATGAAATATAGAGCTATTCACTCCAAATGGAACTATATTTATTTAAATATATACAGCGGATCCTTATTGTTCTGCTCCGTCTAAACTTACTAACAACCTTTTCTCTTTAATTGTCTCGTCTCGCTTATATCTCAGCGACTATAAATGATAACACGTTCTTCACTTAGTAATCAGTTCCGCCATATCTTATTGGTTCCAGTAGAGTATGGTATTCAATTCTATATTGCCTTAGTTCGTGGAGATTGTACTCAATACTCATTAAATGTTGATATCACCTTAAAGACCTATTTGAATATGATCAAATAATAATCCTAATCTGACCCAGGATATGCCTCAACTCAAGTGCTTGTGTAAATCTTAATTAATATCATAAATTGGCTGAATCTCCCCTAATCCACCATAGCTATTTCAGGCTTATTGTCCAGTCATATCAAAATCTCGACATTACTCCCCCTTGACTGGACAATAAGTTTCCTATTGCTTCTATGGCCAGAGGAACTTTGCATGCACTTGATTACCAATCTGACCACACACAGGATCCCCAGTAGGTGTTGAAACCGGTTTTCTCAATGTCTTCAAACGGCACAATCCAGATGCTGGCCAATTTGTGCTTCTGATCAAACCCATGTTGGTCATGGAAAAAAACCATTTCCTCTCCTTGAACTAAGCTAGCACTCTCCGCCATACATGATCAGCAGCCTGATTCTTGATCTTCTTGGCTAAAATGAAGGAATATGCTTTGGTCTGCAATTTGATCAATGTGTCTGCAAGGTTAGTTAAATAACGGTGGGGTTCCATTCCTCCAGTGTCTTCTACACATGAATAAAGCTATGCTAGAAGAGCTGGGTGTCACCCGTATAGTAGGTTGAAAGGACTCTTCCCCATGGCAGAATGGTAGCTAATATTTTAGCTAGATACGGTGGTGAAAGGGGGGAACTCCAATTGAAAGGTTAATCTGTTACTGATTTACATATTATGTTCACCAAGGTTCCATTAACGCGTTCAACTATCCCATTAGAAAAAGGGTGGTATGGGGTCATCAGGACCCCGTGGATGCCCATCAGCTCATTTAACTTTGGCAGGATGTGCGAGGTGAAGTTGGTCCCAAGATCAATGAGAATGAACTAAGGGCAGCATGTCTCTGGATAATACATTCCATAATGAACTTAGCCACTGTGACCACCCCCAAATACTATATCACCCGTGCTTCAACCCACATGGTCAAGTGTTCAATAGTACTATAATGTACTTGGACCAGGTACTCCCATTGATAGATTGCCAACTACATCTAGGGAAACTATATCTCAAGCAAAATGTAGTTTCTACTAACCGGTACAAGGTCTTATGCGGAATGCTTTTTCCATTTGTCACTGGTGGCAGCAGGAAACAGTTTCAAGCACACCTAAGTTCATACTCTCCCAATAGTACTGTGGTAACAGCAATTCCAGGGTCTTACATATTCCACCATGTCAAACAGCTTGGTGTGCACTCATATAAATTGTACAGCTGGGTGGAAGGCCTGGGGATATTATGGTATTTTCCCCTATACGCTTATACAATTCACCGTTTCTGGAATATATTAGCCCTTCTTCCATCCAATACTTTTATGACTATAGGCGGTTCATCTTCTTACTTGCCGCTGAGAATCTTATCAAACATCATATCACTCAGATCTGCCATAACCACTGTCAGGATCAGGTAGCTGAGGGCAATAGTTCCTCTGAAGCGTACCAAAATTGGATGGGTTAAAAGGTCCCACAGCGAGCAGACAGTGGGGATAGCTGGTGATCCTACTTTTAGGGGCCGTTAACTTGATATAAGATTGAGAATAGGTGACAAGGAACCTATTATATTAAACTGGGAAAGTTGATGGCCGGAGAGGAGCTTGCTGTACTGAAGCTCTAGAATTAAATAAATCCAAAAACGAATTGGTGATAAAAACGTAACTTTATTTAAGAAAAGGCGCTGATATTTATAGGCGAGGTTTTCCTCCTAATCCTTTCAGGATAGCGACGTCCTCCACCAGCAAGGTCTTTGGCATCCTGATGTTGATCAGGTGGGGAGTTGACGACAGGCTTCTTTTTAACAAATCAATTAGGGGGCGGAAAATAAGGCTCCATTAGAGGAAAATTTGGAGAGGTTTTAGAAGTAGGGAAATTTGAATTAGATTGATTGGTAGTATGTTGAATCCCAAAAACGCCCCTTCAAGATCTTTCTGAGGGGAATAGTACTTGCGCAGAAAACGGCTGTGGACGCTATTAACTACTGTGCCAGTACCAGTAGCAGCGATAGAATATTTGGGGCCCCTACGGTGTATCACCTGATAGGGACCAGACCAAGTGGTTCCACTTATGAGTCCTGCCCCCAGGGCGATGGTGATAGAACAAGACTAGATCTACTAAAGAGTATTCAGGGAGCGCAGGACGGTGCTCATTGGCTCAAACTACTTCTCTAAAATTGATAGTTTTGATAGATCCATTGGCCATAGCTTGATAACATATGATCTCATCAGTTAACCATCGCAGGGTAAGCTCTACACTACTTAGATTAGCTGATGCAAGGATAGGTTGAAGACTGGAAGGCAAAAGAGGCTCGTGCCCATATAGGGCTTGGAAAGAAATATCTTAATCATCCTATAATAGCTAAGTTGGTAGGCCAATAAAGCACTAGGGAGAAAATCATTCCAATGCACAGGGTCTGAAGCAGCTAATTTTCGTAGAATGGAAATTAAAGTACCATTAGCACGCTCTACCGCGCCATTGGTGGCGGGGTGATATGGTGTAGTGAGGAGGTGCTTTATACCTAGCAAAGAAGTTAATTTCTGGACTATAGAGGAAATAAATCTTTTCCAGTGTCTGATAAAAGTACCCGCGGGCAACAATGACGGGAAAATATGTGTTGGTACAGGAAGAGGGCAGTAGCTCTAGCAGTAGCATGAGGGACTGAATTGGCCTCAACCCACTTGGTTAGGTGGTCAATGGCAAGGATAATATAGCGATGGCCATAGACACCCACAGGTAGTGGACCTACATCATTGATGCTAACAGTATCAAAAGTGGCCCCAGGGGCTACAAGCTAAAATTTAAAGTGAGGATTAGACTTGTCCTGGGAACGGCAGGTGAAGAAACTTTCCAAAACATCATGAATTGACTCATCCATATTCTTCCAATAGCATTTGGTTTTTAGCCACTCAAGGGTTTTCTTTACAGCTCCATGCTAAGGGTCTTATGGACTTCCATGATAGTTTTAGTCCGAAGAGAAGGGCGGAGATAGGGCAGAAAAGCGGTGCCAACCTGTTTTACCAAAACACCATCAACGACTTTAGTGTTAGAAGCCATCTTCTTTAGTCTGGCTTTAATGTTTAAAGAGATTCCTGAGACCACAATCTAGGGTTAGGGAGAAGCTCAAAAAGTCGATCTTCTTCAGGAATAGTCACATGTAAAATAGGGAGGCGAGATAGCCCATCCACATTTTATAGAATGGCGCCGGCTCTGTGAACTATAGAAAAATCATAATTTTGGAGTCTGAGGGCCCAGCGAGCAAACCTCCCATCGGGATCTTTCATTTGACAAAGCCAATGGAGGGAGGAATGATCGGTGACTATTGTAAAATGTTTACCATACAAATAGGGTTGTAAATGTTTGATAGCAAGTAAAACTGCAAGGCACTCACATTCAGTTACTGAGTAATTACGCTCAGCCTTGGTTAATGTCTTGCTAAAATAGGCAACTGGGCGGTCAACTTGGTCTTGGTCTAACTGGGAAAGGATGGCGCCTACAGCGGTGTCACTAGCATCAGTAAAGATAACAAAAGGTTGCTCAAATTTAGGATGTATCAAGACAGGAGTTGATGACAAGGCAGTGCGTAAGGAATCAAAGGACTGTTGTTCAGGGCCCCAAAATAAGGGCACATTTTTGCGTAGGAGTTCAACTAAGGGTTTGGCAAGGTCAGAGAAGTGAGAGATAAACTGGTGGTAGTAGCTTACCATCCCCAGAAAGATATGGATGTCTCACATATTCTTTGGAGTGGACATGCGTTCGATTGCAGAGACCTTATCTGGGATGGGGAGGATACCTTGACGCGTCACCTTATGTCCTAAAATTCCATTTCTCGTTCAAAGAATTTACATTTAGAGGTTTTAGTTTTAAGGAGGCCTCCCGTAGTCACTGAAATACCTGACAAAGATGATCAAGGTGTGCAGCAAATGTTCAGGAGAAGACAGTGACATCATCAGGGTATACTAACACACACATGAGTTTATGTTCCCCAAACAACTGGTCCATAGCCCGTTGGAAGGTAGCAGGGGCATTGCATAACCCCTGCGGCATACAGGTGGGCCAAACAATCCTTCATGGGAAACAAGGGCACACTTGGCACGATCCTCAGCGGAAAAATCAATCTGCCAGTACCCTCTGGCCAAGTCCATCGCAGAAAAGTATTGGGATCCAGATAAGGAGCGTAAGTAGTTGTCAATGCGGGGTAAAGGGTTTCTGTCTTTGCACGTAATAATGTTCAATCGTTGATAGTCCATAACAACACGTTGACTCCCATCCTTCTTCTTAATCAACAGGAGAGGGGAGGACCAGGGACTACGTGATGGTTGAAGGAGGCCAGCATCGAGCAATTGCTTTAATTTGAGAGTAACCTGGGATCTTCAGTTTTTAATTTGCGATAAGTTTGAGAGCAAAAAGGAGCAGCATATCCAGTATTGACCTGGTGTTGAACGCCTTGCATATGGCCATAATCTTGAGGGCCCAAGGAGAAAATATCTGAATGCTCATCAATCAAAGCTCTAGCAGCCACTTTTTGTTCAGCTGACAAATCAGAACTAATTTGTACAGGCACTGCAGCAACAACAGGAGGCTCCTCTAACCCAAAGTCACGAAGGGTCCCAACGCCATGAACCCCCATCACCTGGTCATAAGGTAAGAGGCGGAAGTAAGTGATAGGTTGGTTCAGCTCAATGACTTTAGGAGACCAGGAGAGGTTGGCTAAAAGAACAGTGACAGTGCCTTAATAAGCGAGATCTAAAACCCCTGGACAGGGGAGAGCTTCGAATACAGAAGGGTTAGGTAAAGTAGATATCTTGAGCAAATGATTAGGAGGGGAAACCAACTGGATCCCAGTGTCTACCAGGATTTGGGCCTGCGGAGGTATAGTAAGGACTTGGGGAGAATGTAAAGGCATCCCCTCATCAGCCTCAAACATGGGAGGGGGCAACTTAACTTTGGACCTCAACACATGATATTCTAAATGCTCAACAGAATCAGGAGAAACGAGCAGGCATGTCCTCAACTTCCGCTTCCCTTTTTTCTTAAGAGCAGAAGTTAAAAGTGAAGGGACACGGTATCCTAATATAGAAATTAATTTTCCTTAAAATTAATAATGGCAGCATGTTCCATAAGAAACCCAGTGCCCAATATTTGGCCATAGCTATTATTATCCAATGCTACAGCAGGAATAGAGAGCTGTAGGATGCCTAACTTTAAGGGAAAGTGGGAATAAGCACCTATAGCTTGAGCATATGTGGTACCAGCGATCCCATATTCTGATGAATGGTTAAGATCAGGCTGAATAGTAATTTTTCCAATTAGTCAAGAAGAAATAATATTAATTGGAGGGCCAGAGTCAACAATAGCAAGAATCTTCACCTTGTGAACTACCACTTCAATACAATTTACCATCACTCCTCACTGAGATGGGATAGATTTTATAGCTGCAGGGGCCAAATTAGAAAGAGTATAAGAAGAAATATCGCTAGGTTTAATATCAACGGAAGGCTAAATAGGGGTATCCTCTTCAGGTGCATTAGGGCCAACATGGTCAGTGGAAACAGTATGAACTGATTGTTCTCAAGGTGCAGTAAAGTTGTCAGCATAGGGAGCCTCTCGCCCTATGCTGACCCCTCTTTTGCTTTCTCTTCGGCCATTTTTGTCCAACAATGCTGAATGGTGTGGTTGCGATGGCCACAATAAGTGCAGTTGGGTCGAGCTTGGGTTTTTCCAGACTCATTGTTGTTCACCACATATATCTAAGGACGTGAGGCGAAAGTGGAAGCAGGAGCGGCAGTAACTACAGAAGTAGGAATTTCAAGAAGGGCCTCCTCAATATCTAAAATAGAAGTAAATTTTCGTTTAACTGAAGTCATGTGAGGATGGAGCTGTGGGTTAAACTCTAAAGTGGACAGGACAGCAATAACAGCATCATCAAGAGTGAGGTGGTTGTTAGTTACCAATGTTTGAGCCTCAGCATAGAATCAAGCAGCAAACTCAGCGGGAGATTCGCCACATCTTAACTTAATACTCATAAAGGCCTGCTTCTGATTTTCCAAGGTGAGATCACTACCAAATTCTTTAATAAGCGCAGCCTTCACCTCAGCCCAAGTGCTGCATCTCATGAGGTGGGGTACCATAATTTCTTGGGCGGATTTACTAAGGCAAGAGGGTAAGTATTTAACCTTTTATCGA
Organism: Massospora cicadina; assembly: GCA_022478985.1. Classification (NCBI taxonomy): domain Eukaryota; kingdom Fungi; phylum Entomophthoromycota; class Entomophthoromycetes; order Entomophthorales; family Entomophthoraceae; genus Massospora; species Massospora cicadina. The sequence continues at coordinate 9,419 of JAKSZP010012620.1, forward strand.
TCAGGAGCTTCCTCTATCGCGTTTTCATAAATATATAGAAATGAAGCGATACTTCCTTCTCCTGGGTTGAACTTGTTTTTAAAAGAAGGTATAAACATAGTTCCCACGGGAGCTGAAATAACATTAATTCCTACTAGGCTAATTCAATTGACTTTGGATAGCTCAGATTCAGATGGAGGCACAGGATTTTGATTAAAATCAGCTTGTTGTCAAAATAGTTCAGATCGTCTTAAAGAGCCCCAATTTGGGCAATTAGAGACTCAGTGGATGCTTTTTGTTTAAGTTTAGTGCGTATTTTTTCCATTTTAACACATAGATTTTGGACTAGGGTTTGGAGCTTATAATTGTCTTGCTCCAACCTAAAAATATTTTCTTTTTGGTGAGTTAAATCATCATTGAGAGAATCGTAAAGATGGTAAGAGTTATCCAACCCTTCCTTAATTGCATCAAAAGTGAGGTTTGGGTCAAGAGGTTCTCCAGAGCGAGATAGCAAACAGCTTCATGCAATATTTTAAAGATTTAAACTCGAGAGTAAGAAAGTGGCAATTTGAGGAAGGATCCTCTGGAGGGGAAGGTAAGTGCACAGTTAAACCTGGAGGACCAGGAGGCCCATATCCAGGGGGGCCAGTTGGCCCAGGTGGCCCTTCACTTCCATCATGACCGGGGGCCCCATCACTCCTGCGGGACTAGCTGATCCTTGCTCCCAGGGGGGCCTGGAGGACCCACAGGGCCAGGGGGCCCTGGATTCTCAGGCATGCTTGAGACATTAAACGCTGGTTGGATAATTGATTTAATTTGGCTTTATTTCAAAAGTTTGCTCAGTAAAAGCATTAAGTTGAAAGGTAAGGTTGGTAATGGATTGTTGCAACTGACTCTCAATAATTGTGGTGGTCTCAGTAAATTGGGTAACTACTTCCTTGCAAAGAAGGCTAGCCACTCCCACATCCAGTTGGGAGAGTTGGTATTAAATAGAGATAAGTTGGGCGCGGTTTTTAAGAATAGCCTCGCAGTTATCTCTTACAAATGAAGAAGCTGAGTTGTAGAATTCTAAGAGGTAGGAGTGTAACTCTTGGGACAAGGTATACTGTCGCAAGATTTCCTGGCGGTGGATCTGCATCATTTGGACTAAGTGATGAAGGGCGGGGTGCGCAAATTGTTTATATAACACCCCGTGCAAGATACTCCTAACTCAGAGTCAGGTAAGGTGGAAGATTCATATAGCACTCATATATTATCAGGAATGGCAGAGGCTTGGTTATGATGGTAGTGATCTCTGGGGAAAATGGCACCTAGAAGTAATTGATTAATAGTATCAGCAACACCAAGGGAGGAAACCCCAGTGGTAGAGTATGGACCCTCTGCCACTGCCTCCTGAGTTCAATCCCGGTAATGGACTTTGGGTAGGGGACGATTTTGACTGTGTTGGTTTTGCGCGCCAATGCCCTGAACTGAGATAGCGAATAGCAAAGGCGGTCCATGGAGTTCCTGGCCTATCATACGCCGCGCATGGAGGTTTTCGGGTTTTATCCTCCTTTACCATTTTCTTCACTTCCCTAATCAGTGCGGTATCATCCCCAGGTCAGCCCACCTCGAATAAAAAAATAGTATCAGCAACAACTGTAGGTTGAAAATGATAATTTAAGGTTCTAGGGCTTGAATAGAAATATTGAGAGTAGCACAGAATTGCATAAAATTGAGTTCATTGTTCTCATGGTCACGATTTCCATTGGAAGTTACCCATTGAGTGATGCTAGATATTTTGGTAAGTGGCCAAGTAGAGACTTGGCGAGAATCATCCATTATGAATATATTTATTCAACAGGTAGCTCAGGAGAGTACCTGGCAGGGAGCACCAATTATTTTGTCAGGATTGTGTTGCTGAGGGCAATAGTTCCTCCAAAGCGTACCAAAATGGATGGGTTAAAAGTTCCCACAGCGAGCAGACAGTGGGGAGATCCAGGAATCCTAATTGTAAAGGCCGTTAACTTGATATAAACTTGAGAATAGGTGATGAGGGACCTATTGTATTAAACCGGGGAATTAGCAGCTGAAGAGGAGCTTGCTGTACAGAGGCTCTAGAAACAAATAAAACTAAAAATGAATTGGAGATAAAAACGTAACTTTATTCTAAGAAAAGGCGCGGATATTTATAGGCGAGGTTTTCCTCCTAATCCTTTCAGGATAGCGACGTCCTCCAACAGCAAGGTCTTTGGCATCCTGATGTTGATCAGGTGGGGAGTTGACGACAGGCTTCCTTTTAACAAATTGATTGGGGGGCGGAAAATAAGGCTCCATTAGAGGAAAATTTGGAGAGGTTTTGGAAGTAGGGAAATTTGAATTAGATTGATTGGGAGAAGGTCAAATCCCAACAACCACAATCATGGGTAATCTCAATAAGCAAATGGTATTCTAGTGTTTTGCTCCAGGTCAGTAAAGTATTTCAAAGTCAAAAGCATGCAGTTTGAGGCCCAATCAGACTAGGCGCCCTTCAGTCTCCTTGAGGTTCTGCAACCAGTGTACTGAGCAAGATCCTGTATAGCTTTTAACTTCACTCCGTGCAAATTCATTCTAAAATAGTTATATGCATATATTGCCACTAAGCACTCCTGCTTGGTCACAGTGTAACTACATTCTTGGAAATTGAGGCTTCAAATGCAGTAGCCACTGTGTGCTCACCCCCCTCATCATCTTTTTGGGATAGAACCGCCCCAACTGCAGAAAAGGACGCATCCATCTGAAAAATAAACTCTTTATCAAAATTAGGGTAGTGCAGCACTGGCACGCTGATTAGTGCTATTTTAAGTAAATCAAATGAGCATTGGTGGTGTATCGTCCATTCAAACGGGACATCCTTTTCTAATAACTCAAACAATGGACCTCCAATACAGCAGAAGTTGGTGATGAAGCGTTGGAAGTAACTGACCATCCCCAACATTACCTGTACTTTGCATTTGCTGGTTTGTGGGGTCAATTTTCAAATAGCCTCCACCTTAGCTGGTTTGGGCCTCATCTTAGTTGCATCCACCACAAACCCAAGGTAATCCAGTTGGTTCTTAAAGAAGTGGCATTTATGGTACTTAATTTGGATCTTGGCCTCCGCAAGTTGGCGGAAGACCTCCTCCAGGTGGGTAAGATGCTTGATGAATGTATGCAAAAAGACTTTTTTATCATGGAGGTACATGAGGATGCATAACAGCTTCAGTCGCAGAGAATGGTGTCCATGGCCCGCTGATTTGTAGCTGGGGCGTTACATAGCCCTTGAGGCATATGGGTTGGTTGGAAAAGCCCCTTGGACGTGATAAAGGCGCATTTCGCCTGTTCTGCCATGGGCAACTCGATTTGTCAATAGCCTGATATTATCCATTGCTGAGAAGTAATGAGATCCTCCCAACTGTTCCAAGGCATCGTCAATTTGTGGCAAGGAATCTGAGTCCTTTTTGGTAATGTTGTTGAGCTTCCAGAAGTCTATTACTGCCCAGTTGGTGCCATCCTTAATTTTGACAATCAGAACGGGTGAAGCCAAAGGTCTCTGATGGTTCAATAATCCCTTGTTTGAGCAGCTTATCAATCTCCTTGGCTACTACCTCTTCAGCTGCCCTAGACTGTAGGATCAACTGAGATTTGATGGAGAATGATTCACAGTGTCCAATTGATGGACCACTCCCCGAGCGCACCCTAAATTGTGGGTCATCTACAGTCAAAGTTAACTTAATATCTTGGAATAAAGCTATTGCCTGATTATTTTATTCTTCCAATAACCCCATATAATTTTCATGCGGTACCACTATCATTACAACGAGTTTTGGTTTGAAGGGTAGTCCAAATTCATCCAGAGAACCAAACTTGTGCACCTGGGGGACCTCCTCCGCTGAAATCATATGTAAAAACGCCACATTTTGGGTTTGGCGGATTTGTATTAGTTCATGATGCAGATGCGCTAACAATAACTTAATCTCTCCATGACTCAAAAATAATTCCTGAAGTCACATGGGGCACAAACTGTGACTGCTGATAAGGTCCAAGGATCTCCTCATAAAGCCTAGCTGACACTTTTACCTCTAACTCAGGGTTTATTATTACTTGGTGTCCAGAGGGAATGGATATAGCTCCAGCAGCTTTAAGCGGCAGCCCTTGATATTCATATATTTGCTGAGGAAGGGCTCGCGTCTTACTCTTCAGTCAATAGTAGCGAACTAGAATCACTCCACCACTATAGGTCAAGTTGATATGCCTATATGCACTGGATCTTTCAGCACTCCACTAAGTGTAAAGAAAATTGGGATCCACTGCCCCAAAATTTCGAAGTTCTCTTCCACCATATCATTGACATCCCCATAGTGTCACATGACAGCAGTTCAGATTAACAGTTCATAAATTACTGTTTGGTAACATTTCGCTGGGGCTACCCTGACAATTGACCCAAGACCGCAATGGAAGTGCAATGTACACTTCCTCAGTGACCGTGTTTTCCTTTCCAGCGGTTCCATGTGCCCTACAGTGGTCCAGATCAGTTTTTATTGTCAGCTTTGCCACCACATTGGTGGATAATGTTGACTGAAGCACCCATAATTATGATAGCGCGAACCCAGGTTTCACTATAACAATGTCACAGTAGGTACATTCAGTATAAGAGGAATAATGACTGTTTAATACATAACAATTTAAGGGGCTCTTGTTTCCCAAGAAAGCTGGTAATTCCCTCACCGACTTTAGGGTACTCTTGAACAATAGCGTCTACCAAAAGGGCAACGTTCACACTGATTATGGAAGGGCCATCAGCGGCGAAATCTAGCTTGTCTAAAGAAGCTTAGTTGAACATTTGGCAGGCGTACAGCTTTGTTTGCTCCCAAGGTCCTTCTTTCACTGCGGACTGGGCTTGTCCCATGTCAGTACGTTTACTTTTCTGACTTGCAGATGTTATAAAATCCTGTCGTCAACCTGAGTGACTTAAACTTAAATACTACAATTGGTTCAGGTGGGACGTCTGAGGTTAGAATAGCGGAGGTAGAGAGTCCTGATTCTACTCCGCTCTGTCTTTTCCCTGGTAGTATTGGTCCTGCTGTACATAGTGGACATGACGGTTGGGGAAACTTTAAGCAAGGTGACCATGGCGGCCACATGCGAAACATATACCTTGTAGGATCCACGTCCTTGGTTCCCATAAGAACATCCAAGACAATAACTTTGTTGACATTTGGCATAATAGGGCCTGTTCATTAGTTAGGCTTCTAAAGATTTTCATAAACAGGACAGGAGCGGAAGTCAAAATTCTGGGGGTAACTTTGCTGAGAGTGGTGCGCGTGATTATAAGGCCAGGGGTTACTAGGCGAAATTGGGTAAAACATAAAGATTTCCCTGAATAAGAGGGTACAGCTATGGTGGCGGTTTGTTTCCGCTCTATAACGAGTGGCAGAAAGTTAACAGATATTTGGTTTAAAAACTTTACAGTTTTTGATCAGTTGGACGTCATCATCCAAAAATGGAGAAATGACAATGTAAAGCTCATGGTGTGGATACAAAGCAGAGGTCATTTCAATGCACACGTCGGCATTAAAAAACACCTGCTTCTATTAACACATGGGCTTCTGCCAAAACTATCTGTAAATGCAGTGAGGGTCTCATTATGTTGAAACCCAATGGTCATAAACTTAGCTTTATGCTGCTACATCTTTGAAATACCACACAAACAACTGCAGCATGGTTTCCTTCACTTTGTGGTAAGAAACGGGACTGCTTGGAAGGTAGCAAGTAACTTGGTTGGTGCTTCTGATGTCCAAGTCGGATATCAGTAATTTAGCCTTCTGCTTATTAAGGCTCCTTCTCCACAAATTCAAATCGTTTAAGTAACCGGTGGATGTTCCCATTATGGTCAAATGGGGGTAGTTTCTCAATGCAGACCTCTTCCTTCCACCCAAAACCGCAAGCCTTAGAAGTGTACTGAGGATTTGTATGTGCCTCTTAACTGGACTCTCAAGGAGGGCCAGCCTTGAAAGGCCCAGCTGCTCTTAGGGTAATGTAGGGCTCATCAGCAGGCAGTATGGACATTACGCTGGTAACATTCTCGTTGTAAAAAGATCCTTCCCAAGCGCCCCCTTGTTTTCCACTTCTCAATGGGGACAAGGTGGGTAAAAGTTAGGAGTTAACTTCCAGTCCATGAAGTGTAGACATTCAGTAGCATCATTCAGTCAATTGGTGAGCTTCTTGTTATTCTGTTCAAGTTTTTTAGATGACTAGCTGCACTATCAGGTTTAAATCATTACTCCGTCATTATCCCAAAAGATATCCTCCTACTTTTTAAGCATGACGTCCACAACAAATTTTAGTTCTGCGGTTGCAGCCAGCACAGCTGTTTGTGATTCCCCTTTGGTGAAGACCATAATTGCAGATTAGGAATATTTAATAATTATTTAATGGCAACCTGTAGTGACATCACTGTTCTAACTTTGGCGGAGTTGTTAAGATACGCCAGGAGAATTTTCACATGGTTAATCAAATTTCGCATTTAGGCAGACAATTTGAAGATCATTGGTCTGCAGACACAATTGAAAACATAATGAAATATAGAGCTGTTTATTCCTAATGGCACTTTATTTATTAAAATTTATACATTGGATCTTTGCCGTCTGCTTCAGCTAAGCTTACTAACAACCTTTTCTCTTTAATTTTCTCATCTCGCTTATATCTCAGCGACTTTGGATGATACCATTTTCTCATCTTGGTAATCAGCTCCACAGTACTCGTTGGTTCTGACAGAGTATAATATTCAATTCTTTATCACCTTAGTCTAAGGCAATCTTATTTAATAAAATTATCAAGTCAATATCACCTTATTTCTCTATTTGAAGGTGATCTAATAATAATCCTAATATGATCTGAAATCACCTCAACTCAAGGCGACCAGGTAATTATAATTAATATCATGGTTAGTGGAATCTCCCCAATATGCCTTAGCTACTTCAGGCATATTGTCCAATCATATGAAAATCTCAACAAGACCTATCTCCAAGGCACCTACTTTACTATTATCACTTAGAATTCCTCGCTCTGGTGGCTCCAGCAGATGAAGGACTCAGATGGACGTTAAGCCTATTTGGGCCATAAGACTGCAGATCTATGATTTCATTATTATTCATTACATGGACGCAATTCACCAAATTTCCAATGTCCTCTCTAGGATACTGGTTTTGGATACATTAACCCCTGAGGAAGACTGACTGCATGATATAAATGGCTGATCTGAACGCTAGAAGTTGATAACTCCTGAGATCCAAGATGAGCTTGAAAAGGTACCTGAGACACTCAGATTAAGGACGTACTGCTATATAAGAGGGTCAATAAGAAATGGCTTCATTATGTACGCCCTTCTTCCTCAACCCATGTTATCCTAGTGAGTCATATGACTGTGGGACATGGGGCAGTTAAGAAGATCCACAAATGGTTAATTAAACGATGTAAATGGGTATTGAGATTCTGATGGATGTGCTCTTTAGTCCTAACGCTGGAAACCCAATATGGTGGCTGACTGCAAGAGTCTAGGTTCATCCAAGAGGACAGGGGCTACTTTAGACGCAAGTTTGGATGAGACTTTGTTCATTAGAATAAAATATGAACTTAAATAAAATAAGATGATTAATATATTCTGCTGAAAAAAGAACTTTATTAAAAACAAGACAATACTACCTATAGTACTGTTGAAAGTATAATGGGAATCATGATTCATTGGGAATGGTGAAGAGTGAAACATCAGTCATTCTTGATTCCCATGTGGCCTGTCCTTCATCGCGTCCCACCTGGAAGGTCAGCTGAGCTTCTTGGACTCCTGATGATAGCTTCATAGCATAAATAGATTAGTATTAATCTTAAGTAGGAGTTCTTATAGTCAGGTGTAAAGGTCCAACTTGTTGGTTCAAGAATGAACAGCTAATATAGATATTAGGAGCTTTAGTCCACAGATGGTATTTGGTGAATGTTGCCTCATAATTAAGTAATTATTCGTAACATGATTAAAATTATTTTGGTCAAATTTGGAGTACTTAAATTAATTCCCTGAATTTAAGTAATGACCTGATGACGTGGAATCAGGGCTTAATTTGGGACTTATTGAAATAACTGAATAGTTTGAAGGCTATGTCCCACATGCTCATATCTGATGATCTTCTCCCCTGGACAAAGCTTTCCCCTTGTAAAGGGAGAATCCTGATACTGGGATTAAAGGGTGGAAACTATCCAAGATGTCCTAGAGGCTTGTATGACTTAACAATCTCAATATTGGGCCAGTCCTCAATACTAACACTTAGTTGTTTCCCTGATGGGACCTTTCAATGTTGTTAGCATTGATGTGATAGGTCCTCTCTCCACTAGGTTGAGTGGCCATAGAATATATTTTTCTAGTCGTGGACCATCTAACCAAATGGGTCAAAGCAATTTTAGTCACTGATTCCACTACAAAGTCCACGGCTTTCTTCCTTATTCAATCCGTTTTTACCCAGCTTGGATGCCCACAAACTTTACTTTCTGATAATGGGTTAAATTTCGCCTCACATGTTATCCAAGAACTTACTTAGCTTTTTGGAACTAACCTAAGTTTCACCGCCCCTTACTATACATCCACCAATGGTGCGGTGGAACGTGCTAATGGGATTTTATCTCTATTTTATGGAAGATGGCCGCCTCCGATGCTGCTCACTGAAATCATTATTTACCCAGCACCCTGCTTGCCTATAGAATAAGTTAACACTGAGTCATTAAGCTATCCTCTTTGCAGCTCTATATGGACGTGTTACACGCCTCTCAAGTAGCATTCAGCCCTTTCTCAAGACCTCCGCTGAGAACTCTGATCTAATTTTAAAGCCTTATCCAATAAAATCGTACATCTTCAACCCTATCCATACAAGGCATCACCACCACAGAAAGTGAGACAACCTGATTTTATGTCGGCCAACACTCCTTACCCATTTTCAAAAATGTGACCTCATTACTTTAATCTCCATTGACCCAGAGATTGATAGAATAAGCTTGACGTTCTCTGGTCCAGACCTTAAAAGTCATTCATAAGATTAACTCCAAGTACTCTATTGCTGAAATTAATCAGGAAACAGTGGTGAATCAGGTGCATGTCTATTTCCTCCAGCCCTATACACCCTCTGGCAGGATCTTGAAGGGGGCGCTGTCAGGATTTGAAATGACAAGCAAGCCAAAGTTCCTGCTCCCAAATTGAGCCTTGACATGTTGCATCTAAAACCAGCATGAATAGAACCTTACCCAGAAGGCGCTGAATTGGATTAAATCTGGAAGCATCATGCATACAAGAATTGATGAAAATACCTTCAGAAGTCCCAACCTTAGGACAAACCACAATAGACGCTGCCTACTCCCCCCGCTGCATTCATGAGAACGATGCAGTACATTGAGGGCACCAACCAGGGCGCCAATCCAGAAGGGAATAAGCAATCCTGATCTTATGGGGCCACAAAGATCCCTGAGGTACCATGTCCCCACACGCCCTGTAGATATTGACGCTTTTCAACTCAATAACATAGTCAATATTCAAACCACATTTTCATTTTTTGACCTCTTTACTAATTTTCAGCTTCAAGCCCATTTTTGAACTTCAGCAACAGTCAAGAGGACTGTTGCGTCGAAAATTACCCTACAGAAAGCATAACTGCACACAAATCCCTCAAAAATATGAATTTTAAGTACAGTATCTATTTCCTATGGAACCTTATACTCAAAGACAGCCATGTCATCGCCTCCTCAAAACTAGAAGCAAGAAGGTCATGGTCAACATCCACCATCCATAGACAGCTCTGCATTTACCTCATTTTGGTCACGTCCTTTAAAAAACTCCTAGCAATCTTGGAACTGGCCACCCCCCACTACCCCCTAATGGTCAAGAACGCGCCATTTATTGGATGGAAGAATGACTGTGTGCTTTTAATGCCATTAAAGATGTTTTTACCTTCGCGTCTATCCCGCACCATGCTGACAGAAATAAACTATTAATACTCGGATGTAATGCCTCTGGTATGGCCATAGGGGAAGTTTTGCTTCAGGAGCATGATGGACGTGAACATCAGGTAGCTTATTTTTCCAAAAAGTGAACCGTCGCCAAATTATTATGGGCAATCTATGATAAGGGAATGGGCGCTGTCACCTGGTCAATGATGCACTGGCAATACTTGCTGCAGGGAGTAAGATAAAAGGTGACAGTGCACTTAGACGACAAAACACAAATGTACTACCACAAACCACAGAAGCTGGAATGTTGGCAAACCAGGACTCATTGTGCCCTCCTTATTTTTAATTAAAAATAAATGTTTTTTGAGTGCCAACTCACGCTCTACTGAATATCCTGAGCATTATTCCATCTGTTGGACTTGATCACAAGGAAGAAAATTGGAAAAGGTGATCTACCATAACAAGTCCTGGCTGAACCCAGGAAAAAAGTTGGTTGCCTCCACTGTTATCACCCCTCCCCTCAATTCAAAGACACGCTCATCAAGCCTGTTGTAATCAATGCTAGGGAAGACTTACAATTGCAAAGGTAGAAGTTTATAGAAATAAAAAAGGAACCTGTGTGAAGACATATTCCTAAAAAAAGGATTAATAATTTTATGTCAAGTTTTCCATTATGCAGCCTATATAACTTGGTGAAAAAAATCACCTCATTTTTCCATTCTTATCATAATAAACTAAACAGTAGATTACCAATATACATATAGTTTTCTGCTGAAGATGAGCCCCTTGATCCCCCTCACCTTCTGCCATGGAGGGATAAGCGGTCTCCACTGCCCAAACGGTTGGTTGTTTCATTAGGTGAATTCCACTCAATCTGTTCATTTTGGGCACTTGTTTGAATCGAACTGTTACGTTAGTTTTAGTTTTAGTTCAGTAATTTCCATCCCCTGATTAGCTTACCTCAGTTAAATAGAAAGAAGTATATAGTTAGTCTGGAAAATATTGAAAAATCATTGGCTTGGTATTTTAGGGATAAACACTTGATGATTGTTTTTATGCCTGTAGGGCAAGGGAGAAATAAAAATATGATAAAAAGGTATTCAATTTATGATGTCATACCATTTTACTTTTCTCTCTCGTTGCAATCACTTTTGCAACCCATTTAATTAAAGTCTGAATCTAGTTTAATAATCTCACAAGAGGAGATTAGTCTGCGCCCATGTCAGGCAGTTGGGCAAGTAAGGTAAGAGGAGCAGGTGGTAGGCCCGCGGCCTCAAAAGTTCAAAAACGCCCCAGAGAAACTGGCGGAATAGAATTTTTTTTTAAAAAACTGGCAGTCACTATTTCCCCAGAAATCCTCGCTTGGCAAGTACAATGCAACCAGTACATCAATACTCCACACTCCCAGCCACTCTCATCGGTGGAATATGGAGTCTGCGTGTTTCTGGACATCCAACAAATGGCTTTATGGGAAAATTTTGTGGGGATGTGCACACTTTTTTCCTGACCGCGGTGTATGTCGCACCTCACTCCATGCCATGCGGTTGGCTAAACCTAGGTTTCAAAAAACGAGGAGGCAGCAGATGAGGCTGCTGCGGTGTGCATAGTGATAAACCTCCCTGAAGGGCAATGTGTCATTGAAACCAAATGCACCAGATGGACAAAATCCAACCAAATTTTCCTCATGTTTGACTTTTTGCCTACTACAGTAAAACGTGCCATTTTGGAGCAACACCTGAAAGATGGTCTCACCATTTACAGCAAAATACAATCCTTTGAGACGCAACACTTTATGCTGATGCCACACCTGTGCATCAGCAAAGCCATCACAGTTCTGACCCCAACCGAGGAGATTGTGAAGGACCTAACCCAGATCCCACACTCCACATATATTAATATTGAAGGGCATACCACCCACCCTTTCCGGGTAACCGTGGACAGCGCGCCCCCCATCTGCACCCACTGTGACGCGTTTGGCCATAAGGCACATGCATGCCACACCAAGGAGGGCGTCCCATTCCAAGAGCACCCCTCAGCGGCCATGGCCAGCGGAGAGGCGCACTACAAACCAACCGCAAGCACCAAAGAGGCTTTCCCATGGGGAGCACAAGGCTGCTACCTACTGGTAAAGCCTATTTCCCTGCAAGAGCAGAAGAAGGCCAAGCAGGCCTGCAGGGCTGCGCCCAAGGAAGTGGCCAAAGTCATCACCGCTATTCACACTCCCAATGCCAGGAGGACATCGAAATCTTTGCAGCAGAAGCAACTTGGGAATCCATCAACCAATCAGATTGGGAAGCCCATGTAAATAGGGCCACCCAATCTGAGGATCCAATGGGGACTTGATCTCACCCAATCTTTGCAACCAAGCTCCGGTTGAAACTGACTTGGGGCCCATCCTACCTGAAAATTTTTTTTGACCCGCTCAATGGTGCACCAAACTCATCCGCATCGCAAAAAATTCATCTGACATTGGGGAAACAAAAAGTTAAGGCAAAGGCCAACGCGAACCTTTCTGGTAAAATCAACAAAACTACTGATAGCATTGCTGCAAACACCCGCGCTGCCATGAAGGCCTGTGGGGATCTAGAGGAGGCTAGTGGGCCCAGGTGCCCACCCCCTCACACCTTAGGTGCAAGGGGGGAAACCTTCACTTTAGGGACGTTGAATATCGCTGGACTCAAGGCCTCGCCATCCCGGGCTAGGAAACTGAGTTTTTTACAAAAAAATTTACCCGTGGATATCCTGGCCATCCAGGAGTTCCACTGTCCATGAGGTTCCGAGGAGGCTTGGAAAACCATGCTCCTCCCATCCCTATCCTTTTGGTCAGAGCACTGTGGGGTGCTAGTTCAGAGAAACAATTTCTTCAAATTTTTATCATTGGAAACCTTCCTCAATGGCCAAGTCCTCATTGTCACTTTCTCATGGGCCATCGTGGTGCATGCTATTGTCAACATCTATGCCCCAACCTGTGCACGAGAGTGGCAGGAATTTTTCTTATTGGTCAAATCCCTCCCGCTACCCCCAGACCCTTTTGTAGTCGGTGACATGAACTGTTGGCTAAACACACCAACGGACCATTGGCCTTCCTCCTCCCACGCCCCCCAGGGTCACATAGAACTTTGAGTTCTAAAGGCCACCCTTGGGTTAATGGATGCGCTGCCGCAGTGAGCCCTGCTGCTCAAAAACATGATGCGCCCCCACATCCACAACGGCCAATTAAGGTCCATGTCCTGCATTGACCTTATCCTTATGCTGGCGAAATTCCAACACCACGTTTCCCACTTCCAAACAACAAAAATTGAATTCTCTGACCACCGGCTGGTCTCAATAACCTACCACCTACCTGTCACAGTGGCTAAGGCCCCACATCAGTACAAACTCTGCCCCCCAAACTTGCGTCACCAGGATTTTCCACTTGGGTGGAATCAACAACTTTGGCAAAAGAGTTTGTTGCACCATTTTGTGCGGACCCCATCTCCACTTGGGCAACCTTAAAAGAGGATACCATCTGCACTCTCACCACCTCTCCTCCAGCTGCTCACGAGCCACATTGGGTGTCATTTCGCATGCTCTTGCAGAGTTGGCACACCTGGAGTCCAATATCCCGGCTACAGGATACAGCCCTGCATGGGGCCAGAAGTGGGCAGAGGCAGCCGCCCACCTCAATGCGCTCAAAAGGCAACACAAGCATTGGGTTTGTGTTCAGTACAGGGCCAAATGCATTACAAAGGGTGACAAGTGCACCGCATATTTTTTTAAAAAAAAATTTGCACCACGCCAGAGTGTGGCCTGCACACAGGTGTGAAGATTGGATGATTCCATCGCGGATATGCCAGCCAAAGTGGCAATTGAAACACAGAAGTATTACTCCAAGTTATACTAATCTGATCCAATTCAGCAAGCTGAAGTGGCAGAATTTCTCAACCAAGCCCACATCCGCACCATTTCCCAATACCCAGAAATAATGAATTTGATTACTCCGAATGAATTATGGACAGCCATCCGCGGTGCACCAAACTGGAAATGCCCAGGCCCAGATGGCATTCCATATGAATTCCACAAAAAGTACTTCAAATATATATCCCTACTACTGCTTGATTCACTTAACCAGAGCCTTTTGGAAACGCGCCTCCTACCAGGAGGACAAGAGGTCTTCACCATCACACACTATAAACAAAGGGACAAGCTAGACTTAGCCAACTGGCACCCATTCTTTAACTAACATAGATACAAAATTTCTAATAAAAATCATGGCTAACCGTTTAGGAATTGTAGCATCTGCCACCATCTCCCCATATTAATTCAGTTTCATACACAGAAGGTCGATTAAAGACAACGTGCACTCTGTCGCTAACGCATGCCAGTCCACAGCCTCTGGAGCACTTGTATTCTTGGACCAACAGAAGGCCTATGATAGAGTAAACTGGGAATACTTCAAGGCCTGCCTCCATCTATTCCGCTTACCCCTTTGCTTCATCAACTGGGCGATGCTGCTCACGGAATCTGCAACAATGGCAGTATGTGGCCCTGGCTCCCTAACAAAAGTAGTCCGCCCTCAAAGGGGCTTGCGACAAGGGGACCCCCTTAGCCCACTCTTATACAACTTCAGCCTTGACCCACTACTTAGAAACGTGAATGCCCAACTCACTGGGGATCATGTGCCAGGCCAAGCCCCAGTCAAGATGATGGCGTTTGCAGATGACTGTGTGGTTGGGGTGTCTAATAATAAAGATGCACGCGCACTTGAAGCTCTCATCCAGGAGTATTCCCGGGTAAGTAACGCTGCACTGAACGCTTCCAAAACGAAACCATCCTCCTTGGTCAGTCTCAAAACTGCTGGGTCCCAGAAACCAGTGCCCAGCCCGGCCCATCTGCTCGCACACGTGCTCGCCCTCCCAGCTCACCCCACACCGCTCCACTTGTGCTTCCCTTCTTGCCACACCCTACCATAGGGCCGTTCTACCATCTGGGCATGTGGGTGGAGGCAGGCGGGTATGCATTTGCATTGATGGAGAGTCATATTCTGGACAACGTGACAAAGCGCATCGCCTCCCTCAGAGCCCACCCTACTTCCCTTACTGGCAGGGTTGTTTTAGCCAACTCTATGCTCCTCTCCAAAGTCTGGTTTGGAGCCCACGCCATCCCCTTCTCCCAAGTTTTTAAAATCCTTGTATGCCCTTCTGCAAGGATGGCATTGGTCAGGCCGCCCTCCACCAGTATGGCTAGAGGTCTTGTTTGGCCCCTATCATCATGGTGGCATGGGTCTGCTCGACTTCAGAGCCCATGCTGCCAAGATCTTGGGTACCTGGATTGCGGCCGTCACCATCCCTACGCTCCCCTCCCACCACTGGTCCCACGTGGCTCGCTCCAACTTCTCCCTTGCCTTGGGCCTCAACAATCCATCGAACTTTCACTTTCTGATGAAATACCTGGCCTCACACCCATCGTCCACAGGTCCTCACAGGACTAAAACCCACTACAAACGAATCCTCCTCTCCATGCGAAGCGCTGAGTGGAGAATTTGTATTAGCAGACATACAGCCCAAAGAGGCCGCCCCTCTCCTCAGTTCACACAAGAGGTACAGGGGCTACCCATCCAAGATGGCGTGATCCCCACACGGCCCCATGTCCTATCCAGGGTGGACTACCTGGACATGATGGACATCCCTTACTCCATTGAGACCCAAAAAACTATCTGGAAATACGCACACCATCCTCTGTTGCAGCCTCACATCCGCTCCCATGTGTGGCGCTGCCTGAGGCAGGTGTACCATACAGCCAAGCGCTCTAACGCTTTACACTCATCCTGCATCGTGTGTGGCCAGTATGGAACGCTGTTCCACCGCCTGGATAAGTGTCCTACCTCTAAAGTGATATGGCGCGAAATTCAACGTCTGCTGGACAAGGATCAAACACATCCCTTCAGTCTGTCAAGAGATATGTTCGCTTTATCAATGGCCTCCCCCCTTCTACCCTCCCTCCGTGCTCTGGTGGTTGCAATCGCCATGTGGACTATCCACACGATTGTCTTGGATGCCATCGCAGGCTCCACCCCCACCCTCCTAGAAGCTGTCCACAGATTCTGGTCTCATTTGGTGGAACACTTTCAAGCGTGGATGTTTGGATACCTCCCACTGCGTCGCTGACAGCTGGTCTCCTCCTAGTTCCCAGTTTGGTTCATCAAATCAGACCCCTTCCTCCACACATGTTCAATTTTAACTACGGCCCCTTCACACGTTCCCTCCCCCTCCCCATAAATGGCGTTCCCGCTGGCAACAAGAGATAGCATCGCTTCTTTGAAGTGCCTTCCCTGTTACTAAGTTTTTCCTCTTTTGGGTCAAATTCAGAAGTGTCCATCCTATGGTTGGCCTTCCCCACAATAAATTTAAAAAGTTAAAAATTTAAAAATTTATGATGTCATAAAGCCTCTTTAAGTTGATAGTAAGTAATTTAAGGATATTGTGAGTGGTGTGATAAGGATTTGACCTTCCGTGGCTATTCAGCTATATATAAAAACATGGGATTTTGGGCAGGGTAATCCATTATAAATTAATTCTTAGATTCACATTGGTGTTGAGAAAAACTGTCATAAAGTAATCAAACAGACTAGTCTCACTGTCAAGGAGCAAAAATCAAGACCTTGGTCTAAAATAAATATAAATAAAAATAAAATGATTAGATGGTTGATCAGACCAATTCAGAACATTTCCTCACATTTGACCATACATTCCATTACAGAAATGGGTGGGAATTAGAGGGTAACTAATTTATTATGTGTGTTAGGCTAGGTAGCACTTAAAAATAAGCAATTAAATGATCCTTTTGGATGCGCACCAAGTCAGAGTAGGTGTTCTTCAACGGCACTTTAATTCTTCCATATTGAGGATAGTTTGAACCAGAGTCCACAACGGGATTCTTTTTGGATTGGCAGATCAGTGGAAAGATTTTACCATATAACTCTTCAAGAATTTATAAAGTGATATCCATTCAGATGCAGGCCTTTTTCCCTGGTTTAGTAAGATGTCTAGTGCTGAGTGGAACCCATTTAACTTTAGAATGCTTAGGTAAATTTAAGATGCTTTTCCACCTTTACTGTATTCAATTGAGTAATTCCCTCAGCATACTCAACGCTTACAATTAAGGAAGGTTGAGTGGTGGCATCAAGTGGAGAAGGAGATTCAACCTTCTTTAGCTTTGAATGCAGTGAGAACAAAGATACACTTTATTCTCAGCATATGGTATATGCTGACAAAAATCCGTTGTACCTCATCTGATCTTGGCTATGCAATCTTATTGGAGTCACTTGAATGCTCAGTAACTTTTGCCCATCAGGCCTTGTATATCATCTGTGGATTCTTAAATATATAAAAACCATGTGTTCCCCCTACATCCAAAACTATCATTTTCAAAATTGGCTATAAGCCCATATATTTACATGAAAGAGGTACCAATAATTAACTCAAACTTTCATAAGAAAATGATTACTGGAGCAGATAATACTCTGGTACCAAACCCAGCGGCAAGGAGCTTGTTGGGATTCTGATATTAACATATTATACCTCTTGATCAGTTGTAGACATATCTTCTTATCCACTAGTGGATGTAAGAACTACATTCCATTAGATAACTATTGTTCAGTGAATCATCCCTAACAAACATTACTAATCCACCGGTTTTTGATCCCACTAGTGTACTAATGTTTTGTCAAGTATGATCCTCAACAATAAACATTTAGTTTAGTTTATCAATTTACCAATTGAAAATTAAATTTTCTTGTTTGAGTTGACCAGGGTTTGTCACCTATTGACTAAGGGTATATTAATTGTATTCTTGGTGTTGACACATGTCAGGAACTCGGGGAGCAAATCCAACCCAGCCCCTATTAATTTAGGTCCCTGAAGCCCCCAGCTGTTAATAGCCCATTAAAGCCTTAAGTAAAGCTAAAAAAGGAAAGGAGATTGTGAGAAATGGTTTCTATAAAGATAAACCACGAGGTATTTATAGGGCCTCAATGATTGGGAATGAGAGGATTCAGATAAAAAAGTCTTGGCATTGATTGCTGACAACAATCAAGATAAATAAATAACAATATTAATACAATGGGTAGTGGGATCATCCTCAGCATTAGTCGCTGGTGATCCCAAATGGGGCAAATAATTTGGTCAGTGTTGGATGGTAATTCCCTGAAGCCCAATTGATGTTTTGATATTTTTGGAATTTAGTTGCTGATGTAAAATATATATTTAAAGTAAATTACTATTGCTGATAATCCCCAATACTTAGGATCAGACTCAACTCAAGTTAATGGGAGCCCAATCCAGCATCCTCCAGTAGGTGGGTCGTGTTCATAGTCAGGGCTTCCCCCAATAAAGTGAGAATCCACAACAAAGCACCCTCCAAGCCTTGACTAGGGTTCAGAGACAAGGTGGGGCCATCGGCGTAGAACTGTCATTGATGCAGGGGCTGCATTAATAGAAGGTCCCAGAATCAGGATTGACACCCAGCATCAGTGCTAGAACCAGCATTGGGAGGAGGTCCAAGAATTGGTGCTGGGCTAGTATCAGCATAAGAGCTGGCATTGGGGATTAGACCCTGGTAACCTGAGCTTGGCGCCCAGTCTGATTTTGGGGGGTATTAGCCCCCCTCATCCTGGCTTGCCCTCTTGGATCAGAGGCCAGGGTAAGCCTTCGGCCAAAAGCCCTTGGCAGTGACTGCCCCTCCTTCTTCAAATTTTAGCTCTCATGGGGAACTCAGAGGCCCCTGTAGTGAGCACTACTGTTGGGAACTTAAGGGGCAACTCCAACCTGGCCCTATTAATTTCATAGCACCAAAGCCCTAGCAAGTTTTTTCAAGCCATTGAGGCCTTAAGTAAAGGTAAAAAAGGAATGGAGATTGTGAGAAACAGTATTTTATTAAAACAATTTTCAAGGTATTTATAGGACCTCAATGGACTGGGAATGGGAGAATTTAGGATAGGAAAGTTTCTGCATTGATTGTTGACAACGATCAATATAAAAAAATGATAATATTAATATAATGGGGAGTGGGATCATCCTCAGCATTAGTTGCCAGTGATCTGAAAAATGAATTGATTGGGTCAGTGTAAGATGGTAATTACCCACAGCCTGATTGTTGTTTTGACATCCTCAGCATATAGTTGCTGGTGTTGTTTATGTTTTTAAAAATATATTTATTGGGCTGATCCCTGATACTTTGATTGGGCTCAACATAAGTTAACGGGGAGCTTAATCTGGCATCCGCCTGTAAGTGGGTTGTGACCTTTAGTCAAGGCTTCCCTCAATAAGGGAGAATCACGCCAGTATTTTTTTGGTGTCAGCTGCTGGATTTTTGGTGTGGAAGAGGCTCACTTGTGCTTTTAGACCTTAAAACAACAATTTATTTAGGGGTTTTCCTCACCATTTGTAAGAAATAAAAAAAATAATAAATACTAAAAAGGTTGAGTTCTATATATTTAATTAAAGATATTAGCGGGGTAAAGAAGAGAACCATCTTTTATTTTATTTTTTAAGCAAGTTGACCAAGCCTGGACATTTCTAATGATCAATGAGCAAAAAGAATATGAACAAGAGAATTGAAAGGACAAAAAAACTAAAAACCAACCAAAATAAAAAACCAAAAATTAAACTCTAACCAGGCAGGGAGTGAAATACTACTAACCCACCATGGAAGAGGGTTAGGGGGGTTAAGCGGCACTTCTACAGGCATATTTGGCTGGTCAGCATCATCGTATTTTTTGTATAAATGGAAAAAAGCGGAGAGCCAGCGTGTGAGGGGCATCAGCATGGTGGGCGGTGGATGTGGATAAAATATCTGTTACTTTCATAAGATCAGCTTGGTAGATAGCTTCAACAAATTCCGAAACTTGATGTTCAGCTTGAATGCAGGCTTCAGGGAGTTGGGAAATTTGGTGAGACATTGTCAGGTGATTTTTGCAGATGGGTCAAAATCTTGTAAATTAGATCAAATGCATGACCGCATCAGTGGCTTCAGTGGCAAATCTTAATAATTTCCTCCTGTGCTGCTTTGGAGAAATCAGGTGTGGAATTGATTGTGTTCAGCCTTTGGTGGAATTGAGAAATGTATAGGACACCGCTTTGCATAATATTGGGCAATGAAGTGAGGCCACCGCTGCTAAGGTGAGCTGGTAATCACTTTGGTAGGTGATAGCATTGGGTTTAGGAGTGGATCGCTTAGAGAAGGGGTATTTATCAAAATCAGAAGTGTAGAATTGGGACAAACACAAACTTGCGGGCCAAGAGGTTCATTGGAGTCCTGATTGGTGACAACATTACCTGAATTATCAATCTCAGCCAATAATTCCCATGGATTTTGGTTCACAGGAATAGTGGGTGGAGAATTTGGGTGGGCATAAGTTGAATGGGCTGCTTGGGTTCAAATGGTGGTACAGTCCTGTTTTTAATTAGTGTGGGTGAAATTGGGTAGGATAGTGTGGATGGGCTTGGTGGAGGCTGATTTTCCACTTTGGCCCATCAAATGAGAACGTTGAGTGAGAGGGGGCAGCAAAACGCCCCATTCAGAATCTGCCAGATATGGTTCAGAGGCCACACCAGAGGAATTGGCTTGGGGGTAGGTTTTTTAATAGTCTAGTCCAAAACAGAGGGGACAAGGTTGGCGACATTATCCACCTAATCCTGAAAGGAATGCTCAGGCGCCACAGCAATACGAGCATGGGGGATCTTTTGAGCTATAGCAGGGTGGTGTGGGATTATAATGGCAGTGGCCTGAGGTGCAGCAAGGTGCTATGATCCAGAAGGAACGGCAAAGACAAGGTTGGGCTGTGTCCCATAAGCCAGAAGCCCCGCCATCAACTGGTCATCTAACAGCTGGGGTGGTAGGTGAGATGGGAGGG
>JAKSZP010012621.1:0-30188 GCA_022478985.1 Massospora cicadina
TATCTCATCTCCATTTGATGTGAATCTGTTGGCGGACCAGTTTATGGCCTCTTCCAGCAATCAATCCCGAAAGGGTCCCCATTACACTGCTTTTTCCTTTGTCTAGCCCGCTTTCATCAGGTCTGATGCCATGGCTGGTGGAATTTGGGTGTACAACCAGTGTAAGGCCTCGGTGGCCTTGAACCCAACTGTGATCCATGGTAGTAACTCCTCTGGGAATAACGTAGTGTTATACCATTCCAGTGCCATGTCCACTGGAATGGAGTGTCAGGCCCATTTGAGGGCAGTAGAGGTGTTCAGGAATTGTTTCACATAATTGGCTAAATCTGTTGGGTTGAGACCCGAGCTCCCAATGGCTTGGGCATATCGTGCTGTAATGCCTGCCTTGTTGTACTCCATCACATTTGAAAGGTCAATGCTGGCCTCCATCCAGGCCTTTGTGTCCACCAGTTTTAAATCTTTGCAGATTGTGGCCTCAATCACCTTGTTCTCCATGGGGATTTTCATCCATTCCAGGGCATCTTCAGTCCTAACTCATGACGCCTTGAATAGTACCGCCATTGTCACAGCTAGTGACATATTTCCTGGAATTAATAGCCCATCTAAAGCCAAATCCAACAAGCCCTTGGGGCAGAGACCAGAACCCTTAAGGGTCACCAATGACCTATCTAAGTCATTGACAAAAATTGGGTTTTGGCTTTGCCAGCCAGGGCTGAGAAAAATGGCTTAATTAAGACACAAGCCAAGGCGGGAATTGAACTCAAGAACCAAAAAATCACAAGATATGAGGTTTTGGAATCTGGCCAAATTTGAAAAATTTTGATTTTGTTGAAAAATGACGAATTTGTAGCTC
This sequence comes from Massospora cicadina, assembly GCA_022478985.1. Classification (NCBI taxonomy): domain Eukaryota; kingdom Fungi; phylum Entomophthoromycota; class Entomophthoromycetes; order Entomophthorales; family Entomophthoraceae; genus Massospora; species Massospora cicadina. The sequence goes on from JAKSZP010012621.1 coordinate 854, forward strand.
ATATCAGATTCCAATAACCACTGGAATCTTCATGAAGCAACCCCCTATATATTTTGTCTCAAGTTGAGAAAGGCTTTGCTTTTCTTAGATAAACCGATCATTCTAATAAAGTTTAGGGTTTTGGGCACCTCTCCTGTACTTTAATTTTTTTCCAAAATAAATACAACTCTGCAAAGTTTTGCAATGGCTGGAGTCCGTTTTCTGATCTGGTTTGCCCCTACTGTTGTAACTGAGTACTCCACCTAATCCGCCACCTATTCCGTGGGCTCTGACTCCTCCTATTTTGCTGCCTTTTGCCCTATATTTTTCGCCACCTTTCCCAGCTCCCAGGGCCTCATGTCCCTGATGATTGTGGCCAGTTTGGTATGCGTTTTTTTCCACAGATCTATTTGGAAACACAATACTGACCATTTAGGACGTCTCTTCATTTTGTTGGGTCTTTGGCCTTGTTGTGTCACCTTTGGCCTGTGTCTTTCCCTCCAGCAACCTCCTGCGCTCCAGTATCCCTGATAGCCATATCTATTGAGATTTGGGTGTCGAGCCAGCATTTGGCCGCTCCAGTGGAAAATTTGTGGTCTTTCCACATAGCCGCAATGGCTGGTTTGATACCTTTGGAGACCCACTGAGTCGCTGTAGAGTATGGAAACTTAAGAGCCTCCCATTGTTTGACCTTGTGGGTGGACACGCCTCAGCGCACCAACATGTCTGACTGGATTGGGGTGTATTTTACCAGGGCCCTGGCCACCAGCTTGACTGCTGTCGGTGTTTCAGCCCCTTCTGGTAGTACTTTTAGTTTTTTTTGCCAAATTTTCTTGGGTGTCTGATCCCTCAGATTTGGTCCCCAATATAGTTTCACCCCCATTGGGGTTGGTCCCCAATGGTTCATATTGGGCCAGCGATTGGCTCTGTGCTAATCTAGTCCCTTCTGACAGCATATAATTGTCAGGGTTTGCTCTCAATTGTCCATTTGAGATTGGCCATCAACTTATGGTTAAGTTAGAATCCCCTGTTGACATGAATTTTTCAGGGATTGCACCTGATGGTGTATCAGGGATCACGCCTGACAGTTTCCTCATTTCGCTAAATCAATTTTGGTTGGGGACTGTTTGCCCCCCCTGACTGGGCCTTTTCAGAATTGGTGCCCACCTTCTTCTTCACTAGAATGCCATGAGTGGATTTGGTAAGTTTCTCCATGTCAGTAGAAAACTTTTTATAGCTTTGCTCTGTTAGTTTGAGCTTCTGATTTTTGTCAATTGAATCTAAGTCAGTTTCAGATTCTACCTATACTTCATATGGGTTTTTTGTTTTTTTCCACAAAAATTTTCTCACCTTGCAAGGCCCCAATCCCCTCTACTGGTTGAGGTTCAGTGGGGAATATTCCTGACACTGCTATTCTTAGTGTCAGGCCTTGCTCCTGGAAGGGTTCTCTTGTCATCTGGTTGTCAGCAGTCATCAATCCTAGGGAGTCAACCCATCATCTGTGCTAGTCGCAAGGGCCTCATGGCCCATTGATGTGTTCATGCATTTCATCATCATTTGTGTCACCAGATTGTTACTTGGCGTACACGTGTTGTATTGCCCTTCCCCATTTCTAGTCATGTGGGGGCTTGGGCCGGCAGGAAGTTTGTTAGATGGTACGTCCATCATATCATCCTTATTATTATTATTGTTAATTAGTATAGGCGCAGGCAAGTCATCCGTTTCTATGTGCTACACACAGATGGGCGGATTGACTTCCCCATGATTGGGTGGTTGGCCGTTGTACACTGCTCTATAATTGCAGTGCACACTGGCAGTTGGTTGCTCTCTCAATTCTTGTTCAGTTCACTTTTTGATTTAAAAAGTGATGTATATGAGAGAGAGAAAAAAAGCTGATTATACTAGATGAGGTATTTATAAAATTAATTGGGTTTTTCATTAAAAAGTTTTGATTTAGATTAACTTACTAATTAACCCAAAACCATTAACCACTTGAAACCATTTAAAATATCAAGTCAAACGAATACCAAACTGCTCAGCCATAACATTAAACCAATTACCATCAAAAACATACAAAATTTTTACTTGTTACATATAAACCTTTTTTATTTTACTATAAAATGTTAATTTTAAAATTCTGAAACCTTAGCGGGCATGTACACAACTCAAAGTTTTATCACAATTGGATGAATGGCATATTAACACATATAGGACAAAGAAACAAAGAAACATACATTCATTTTTATAGAGTGTGGCATAGTTGGGATAGGCATCCCACTATCACCCCTCATGATGCAGGTTGCAATCCCATCATGGCAGAAATTGTATTTCTGTGCCAAGAGGATAGCAATAAATGTGGATTCACACACTATGCCTTGGTCCAATCAAACAAATTAATGAAGTTAGATCATGTAATCCCAGACTATCAGAACATGCACAGGAAGGGTTTACCCTAGTACTTGGGTTTTGTCCTTCACTCCTATACCTTTGCTCCCTACTCCCTATCCCTCCTATTGGTGAGGTATATTTGTCCCAATGTTGGCCCACCTCTAATAAAATTATATTCATTTTTATATATATCAGACAATTTCAATTGGATATTTTAGCTTATATATTGTCAATAGCCATCAAATCTTTTAGGCAAAACCTTTTTTATAAACTCCATACTTTATTTATAAATAAATTAAATGTAAAAGTAAGAGAGGAGGGTGGAATACAGTCAATTTGGCTGATTATAAAGGACTGGGGGAGTCAGGCTGCTAGTTTCCTAGCACCTCTGACCATTGCTGGTTGGTGATCACCATTGCTAGCTATGGTTCTAGCATCAACAGACTTATAAGCCATTTGATCTTGAGTCAATTAATTGCTTCATTGTGTACTATTAGTGATCCAGCAGGAAAAGCCAAACACATGGCTTTATAGCACCCAGGGATTAAGTGCAAGAATTTTGTGACTGGCAGAGCTGATCAGAATAATTTAAATGGTCTTCAGAACCAAACTTTTGTGTTGGGAGCACTTGTTGTCAAGACTCTTAGCAATGAGAGCTGAGTGTATCACCCATATACAATAATGGTATATGAAGGCTTATAGTTGGATTGGGCTGTTTTCAGGGTTCTCATGAAAAAAGATCTTACCATGGATGCATTTCTATTGGCAATTGTTTTCTTAAGAGGATGTATCGCATTGTGGACTAATATTTTTTGAACATGATGCATTCAAAAATCAGTGGCTGATATCTGTTTCCAGTTCAGCGCATACAAGGCATTCCTTGTGCGGGTATTCTGGTCTGCTATGCTAACCAGATCTGAACATGCAGTGTAGGATCTGTCAGGTGACCAACCATTGCTTTGCCATTACTAGTCAGGAGTTGAGGCCCAAAATAAACTTCTTCATTTGATATTTAGTATCATGGCCTTTAGCTGTCCAGTCATTCAGAATTTTTGGTTAATGGGTGGGTTGCATCTAGGTTTTATAACACATTACCATATTCAATCAGGGTCAAATTATAGCAAATTTTGATTGTCATGGAGGTGTATCCATAAGCGATTTAATTACACTTCTCCCAACTCAATTCAGAAATAATTATAAAATTATGGGCTTTGACATCTCTGTGGATTTGGTCAGCATCCCAACCGGATAGTTTGAACAGCCAGTCACCCAGGTGCACTGCCTTATTGCGCAGTTGCCAGTAGTATGGGCAGCCTTTCTGGGAAGGCATTTGCAGGTGCTCCACCATCCATTTGTGCAATGAGCAGGGGGAGATCATCTCCTGAAGGCCCTAAACTCTAGCCCAGTTCACATTCTATGCTAGTGTCAGACAGCACATATGCATCTGTGTTAACCTAAAGAACGATTTTGCCCAGATCTGCCAAGTGTGAGATTTGAAGTCCCTAAGGCCCATGCCCTCTTTGCTCTTTGGTTTGAACAGGGTCTCTAGGGCTATCAGTGCCACTTTTGCCTTAAACCATAGGAAGGTGTGGAGCATTGGCTTGATCTTCTTTCTAGGTTTGATTCATTGGCGGTATGTGGGCAGCATACTATAGCTTGGAGAAGATTAGTACATTGATGTCCAACATTTTCTCCTCAAGGACAAGTCTTGCCAATTTCCAGCATGCCATTCAGGCTGACAGGCTCGATAGTATCTCTTATTAAGTTTCCAGTACTTCCAGCCCTTTGTCATTGAAGAGTATTCCAAGGTATCAGATCATCTGCGAGTTCTGGATTGGCATTGTATCAGTCAGTGAGCTGTTTTTGGGATGCCAATACTCATACTGAGGCTTTTCCAGGTTGATCTTTATGGTTCAAAGCTAACTGGTATAGGTCCAGGAGCTCCTCAGCGCCCTGAAGGTCAGTTGGTGAACTAATATCCACTACTGTATCATCAGCAAAGGCTAACATTTTCAATGGAATTTGGTTAGGGTAGACTAAGCCCCAGAGTTTCACATCTGCTGCAGCTAACAAAATGGTCGCTGAAAAGCTATATAGAATTGATGACATGGGATCGCCTTATCAGAGACCTTGCCCAACCAGAATATCATTGGTTACGCCTTTGGCAATGATTACTCTGGTGATCAGGCCCAAGTACAGCGTTAAATCCATGATCTAAAAGATTCAGGAATACCAACCGCCTTTAGCACCGCATGTAGGAAGGACCACGCTACCTGATTGTAGGCCTTCTCCATGTTGAAGAACATGAGATAGCCCTGTTTGGATCCCCACATGTCTTGCTGCACGTTTTGGACTGTACCAATACTGTCTAGATGCTTTGTCCCTTGATAGACCTGTTTTGGGCCTTATGAAGCATATAAGGTGCTGTTACCATTAGCCAATTCAATAAGATGCGCATGAGCAGCTTATAGTTGGTATTAGATAGAGTGATTGTGCACCAATTCCAAAGTTGGCGTTGGAGACCCTTTTTGTACAAGAGTACAATTGTGTATCTTGGCCTCCCAGGATTTGTTGTCTATTTTGCAAGCAGAAATTGAAGAGGTATATGAGCTCTGGCACAATGCGGTCATGGAATGCACTGTAGTATTCCGCGCACATGTTATTAGGGCTTGGTGCTTTCATCTTTGGCGATTCTTTTAGAAATCATTTGACTTCATTGATCAAAATGTCAGTGTACATGCTGGTGACATCTTCCGGTGTACAGTCCCCAAGTGTTGGCTTAGCCAGGTCAATTAGGGTTTCTGTCACTGTTTTGCTCATCTCTCATTGGTGGAATAGATCGCCAAAGTAATATTTGATTTTGTTCTTGATTGTTTTAAGGTTCATTGTTACTTCCACTGTCACAGTCTCTACCTCATGTACCCTAGATTTGGTTTAGATTTCCTTGAGGGGTCCCAGGCCCTCCTTGGTCATCATCCCCACTAAGATCTGGTATTGATAGGTAGCATTTATCCTTCGCACCAAGTCTTATTTCGCCGTTAAGGCCAATAAGATTTGTGAGTTGTTTGGTACTCGCTCCACCATTCTTCACTGTCCCGCCAGGTGAGTTTTAACCTCTCCAGTGAATTTTTCAGCTGCTTTGTGGTGGCATTTCACTTGTAGGTAGTTGCTTTCTCAAAATTTCATACTATTGTGCCTACTCTTCTCTTTAATCTGGACCCACCTTTTTTCAGAGGATCTATCTCCAGGTGTCAATTCAGATATGTGACCAGTCAATCAAGTCCCACTTCTATAGTCTGGCGTCACTCCCCATCCCTCAGCGTGGCTGGTGCCAACTGCCATTCTCAGTTCCTCAGGGGTTCTTCCAGATCAATTTCCACACAGATGATCATGCGGTCACTCTCAACATTTATACTGACCTTGCTGTTGGATGTCAGTGGCTTGAGATTAGATGAGACTAGTATGTAATCCAGGTGCAAACCAGTCTGTGGGGATCTGACAGAGTCATATGACCATTGCGTTAGGTTGGCGGATAGTCGTTTTCCTCATTGATCATGAGGCACATCCCCAATTTGACTAGGTATTCTAGCATCTCATCAGCCTTAAAGTTGGGACTTTCATTTATTGAGAACATATCCCGCCTTGTGTTCATCCAAAAGTTTAGGTCTCTGATATAACTGTTGTTGCCTCTGTAGGTATTTCCTATAAATAATTCCAAAAATTTGGTTTTTGCGGGGCATTGGTGGGGCATAGACAGCCACCACATGAAGACTCTTGCTAGTTTCCCTGTTCATAGCAGTTGCTAACAAGATCCTTCCAGTGTGAGTTTCCTCCACAAATGCCAGGTCTATTGTATTGTTCAGTGCGACAATCACCACATGATCCATCCAGAGGGCTTGACAACCTATTTGGCAGGACCACAGGTGGTTTGTCGCATTGCAGTTTGAGCTTGGCACCATCTCCTTTTAGTTACCTGCTTGTGTTTCCATTATTAAAATTAAGTCGAAATTATTTTTTTTAAAAGTGATGAGTCTTCTACCTTCTTGTTTATATGCTTGCTATCCCCTGAGCATTTGTAATCGCAATCTATATTTCTGGCTACCTGTCCCATAGGTATGAGGTTTGGTATTATTTTTTTAGTTGTGCATGGAGCCATGGATGGAAGTTTGATTATTAGTGGATGGTGTCACTGAGGGTAGGCAGGCGGTATTATCTTACTTTTGGGGTGAGTTGGTTGGAACTGGGATATTCTTAGCAGGCATTTTGTGCACCAGGAATTCAGTATCCATCACTGTCTCTCTATTGATGGATGATGGGGACAGTTTTATTACCAGCTCCAGGGGCGCCTTTGTCCCCATTGGCGGTGTAGCAAATTCCCTCTCAACTGTTGATTGGTTCCCTGCCTTGTTATTAGGTTTTTGGTGGAACTATCCTTTTCATCAGTTTTTGATCAGTTGACTTTGACAATTTTGTCAACTCAGCTGTTTGGTGGTCTTTTCAGTTTTATTTGCCAACAATTTCTAATTTGACTTCTTGTTTGCTTTTAACTTGTCAGGATTTGATTTTGATGTATAAGCTTTTTTTGCTGACTGACCCTTTTTGGGGATGTTTTTGGTTTGCCTTCTACCAACGTTCTTCTTCCTGGATCATCCATTCCACCTGGGATGGGCATGGAACAATCAGTATGGGGTTTGTTCCTTCATCCATTTTATAGGTTTCAGTATTTAGGTTCATGAAGGGCTAATCATCTGCTTCAGGTCATTTGGCCACTTCTCACTCCCACACTTCCCTATGGGCAAAATACAACCCCTGTTGTTTGCAGATCATATCCATTACCTCCATTAGGATACACGGAATATACTCCTTGGCCTTTGGTCAAAGGAAGATTTTTGTCCCAACTTTTGTGTCCCTGCCAATGGGGTCATATTTGTACTTGTAAGGGGTCTTCCCATTTAATGGTGGCATTGGGCCATTGTGTGGCCGGTCTGATAGCAGAACTGGCACACTTGTTTTTCACCTTTTACTTGATGTATATGACTCTACTTAGGCTGGGAAGGCGGATGAAGTGGGAAAGGGCGATATTGTTCAGTTTCAGCCATGGCGCCAGTTCATATAGCACTTTGACAGTTTGAGGGCAAAGGCACTTTGTGATATAATCACTGCCAGCTTGCTGAAAATCTCATACATCTTCATAATATGATAGTCTGGTATGGATTGCTTCATGCACCCATTTGCTCTCTTAATCATTTGGGAAATTTTAGTATGTCACCCATCGTGAAGTTTGGTTTGCATACTTAGCTGATTCCATTTATAAGTAAACTCCCTTAGATTCGATGCCAATATTGAGGAGTTTTTTATCTAATTTATCTGGGATTGCTATGTCAATGTATCCCCATTCTGGTACCCAGTGGTGGTCAAAATCCCCCCATTCAGCACCTCGTCGAGCTCCTGATAAATTGAAACTTTCATGTTAGACATCTCCTCCACCTCCACCAGCTGCAAGTGAATTTAGATTGCATCCTTCAGATATGATTTAAGCACCTGGCAGTCCGTGAAGCCTCCATTGATCAGTTGGCGTTGTATTCAATATGGGTCCTCGCCCCATTCCATGTGTTATTGTCAGTTTGATCTGCCGTTGCACTGTACAACTTAAATTTTGGGTTTGGCTTGGGTACCTCAGCGGGGGTCTTTCCTTTTCATTATTCAGCTTAATAATTCATTGAGGCTGAAACCAATTGGGGAATGCCTTGACCTGGCATATGCTATTTCCTCTTCATTTGATGCTTCTGGCCATTTGTGCGCCAATCTCTAGATTTTGCCAATCAAGGGCATCTGTTGGCAAGAATCCAAGTTGGTACCATAGGAGGGCGGATTCTGGACGCTCGTTGGGAGCAGGTACTTTTGAAGGGCTTCTAGCAAAATCAAACTATGCTGGCACCAGTCCCTTACCATTACACTGTTCCATCCGCCATCTGTGAAAATCTGTACCATGGTGGCCAGAACTTCTGCACACACCGTTGGAAGTCTTCTTATGGGCTGAATCCTTCAGCGGCATATGGAGCAGCTACTGACAGTTCCAGAAAGGATTGTTTCCAGTTCCAGATGGTTTTAATTCAGATTCCACTTTAAGCCATTCCTGGACCAGATCAGGGGTCATAACCCCTTTCATCTCTGTTGCCGCCTGTGGTAAATTTTCATGTTACATCCACAGTTGAGCTGACATGGGGTGAACCACACGGCGTCCCAATATGCAGCTTCATCCAGTGTGGCGATGTCATTCCAGAGTTTCCATTTTGTGATAGGGAATGGCTGGCCCAGAGAGTTTCGTGGATTGGCTTCATCACTCCCAGATCCATCCACTCTCAAACTAGATTGATACTGCACCCCACACAGAACTAGTATTTCATTTCCAATGGGGTGAACCCATTGGCGGACCAGTTGATGGCCTCTTCTGGTGACCAATCCTGGAAGGGCCCCTACTCCACCACCTTCTCCTTCATCCAGCTCTCCTTCATCAAGTCAGATGCAGTGGCTGGCGGGATACAGATATATGACCAGTGGAAGGCTTTAATAGCCTTAAAACCAGCTGCAATCCATGGCATTGCCTCCTCTGAGGAGAACATGGTATATTACCATTCCAGCGCAGTATTGACTAAAATGGTATGTTGAGCTTATTCAAGGGTAGTCAAAACATTCAGAAACCGTTTTGCGTAATTAGTTAATTCCATTGGGGTAAGACCTGAGCTGCTGACAGCCTGGGCGAATTTTTCTGGTATTCCAGCCTTATTGTACTCCATTTCATTAAGGAGGTCAGTTCCAGCCGCCATCCATGCCTTCACATCCTCCAACTTCAAGTCTTCCTAAACTGCAGCTTCAATTATTTTGTGCTTGAGGGGGAGTTTCATCCACTCCAGGGAGTCCTCAGTTCATATCTGTGACAATCTGAAGAACATCACATATCAATCAATATTTGGTGTTAAGACAGTGCTTGGGAGCCCCAGCAGAAAATTTATGATCCTTTTAGATGGCGTTGATGGTGGGCATGATGTTTTTTGAGACCCACTGTGTCGCCATTGAGTAAAGGACCTTCAGGGTCTCCCATTGCTTAATTTTTTGAGAGGACATGCTGTGGTGTGCTAACATGTCCTTCTGGATGGGAGTATACTTCACCAGGGCTCTTGTCAATGAATTGACCACTGTTGGGGTTTTGGCCCTTCCAGATGAACTTTTTATCTTTTGGATTATCTTTCCCAGGCATCCAATCCTTTGGATCTATTCCCATAACTTCTCCATCTCCATTGGATATGTTTTGATGGTTTGCTCAGTCTTGCAGATTAATTTTGGGCTGATTTTGCCCCCTCCAATCAACTGGGTTTTGGCAGGGACTGTCCCTGATAATTTGTCAGGAATTGTCCCCAATGGTTCGCCCAATTTTTTGGTTCAATTATGGTTGGGAATCATCCCCCCAACTGGTATTTGTCAGGAATGGTCCCTAACGTTTTGTTTGAGCAATCGAGTTGAGTGTTGTTGGAGAGTTTCTTCATCCCAGTCAAAAACTTTTTTGGTGTTGCCCTGACAATTTGGGCCCTTGGCTTCTGCTGGTTGATTCACCTTTGGACTCAATTTAACCAATTTTTTGTCAAAATTTTTGGATTTTTTCCCCTGCAGGGCCCCAATCTCCTAACCTGATTGAAGTTTGGTAGGGAATGTCCCTGTTACAAAATTGGCGTTATTATTGAGATATGCCATAATTAATATTGCACAGGGTTCAACCCACTGAGCAATAGGACTAACGATATGAGGATCGTTGTTCTCAAAACAACAGAAATAAACTTTATTAATAATTTGGAACACTTGCCCCCACTATACTTCTTTATTTATTACAATAAACACAGCTGATCCTAGCTGTTTAGACCGCTCTAAACTATTAACAACCTCCTTTTCTTGATTGTCTCCTCTCACTTGTATCCTAGCAACTTTGGATGATACTTCTTTTATGGCTTAGTAATTCACTTCGCCATATATCATTGGTTCCACCAATTATTCATTTGTTAATTTCCTGATTTCCTAATTTGAGGAGAATTCCCTAACAACACAATATCGACTTATTTCAAGGCACTCAAATTACCATAACTCATATCAAACTCAGAAAATTCCATTTGTTCCGCCATAATGACTTAAGGCTTATCATCCAGTCATATTAAAATTACGATATTACCCCATCCTTGACTGGATGATAAGGATCCTATTGCTTATACGATCAGAGGAACTTTGCATGCACTTAGTTGATGATCTGACCACTAGCGGGGTCCTTGATTGTGTATGCATCTATACCTGTCTTCTCAATGACTTTTAATGGCCCAATCCAGATACTAGCCAGATTATGTTTCCAGCCAAACCCATGTTGATCATGGAAAAGGACCATGTCTTCATCATCGAACTGTGCTAGGCCACTTCGCCATATCTGATCAGCAGCCTGGCTTTTGATCTTCTTGGCTAAGTTGTTGAGTACACTTCAGTTTGTAATATAATCAGCGTATTCATTAGGACGGTCAAATAGCGTTTCAGATCCATTCATCTAGTGTTATCTACACAGGCATACAGAAGTGCTGGCAGAGTGGGGTGCCATCCATAAAGCAATTGGAACGGGCTTTTCCCCATGGAAGAATGGTAACTAATGTTGTAGGCAAACACTGCGGTAGAAAGGAGGGTACTTCAATTGGAGGGCCTATCAGTAACCAACTTCTGGAGAATGTTCACCAGGGCTCCATTAACCTGTTCAACCATTCCGTTGGACTCAGGGTGATATGGAGTTGTTAGATCCCGCAGATAGCCATCATTTCGTTGAGTTTGGAAAGTATGTGAGAGGCGAAATTAGTGCCAATGTTAGTAAGTATAAATTGCAGGCAGCCATGATGCTGAATGATGCAGTCCATTACAAACTTAGCCACAGTAACCGCTCCCAGATCCCAAATGGGCCATGCCTCAACCCACCTGGTCAAGTGGTCAATTTATACCAGGATATACTTGGACTGGTTAGCTCCCATTGGAAGAGGGCCGATGACATCAAGGGAAACTGTATGCCAAGCAAAGTGCAGCTTTACTAACTGATATGAGGACTTATGGCGAAATGGCTTTTACACTTGACACTGGTGACAGGAAGATATAGTATCAAGCACATCGAAGTTCATGCTTTCCCAGTAATATTGAGGTCGCAATAATTCCAATATCTTTCATACACCACCATGACCAACTGCCCTATGTGCACTCATGATAATGTTAGGCCGCATTGAGGGTCACAGAAAATTCACCGTGGAATCACCAATCCGCTTATACAACTCACCATTCTGCTGGAAAGTATTGGCTCGCATTTCATTCAACGCCTTTGACTTGGGGCGGCTCATCATTGTACTTTCCGCTGAGAATCTTATCATACATAATATCACTCAGGTCCGCTGTAACTGCAATAGTTGGTAGCCCTGACAAGCAATCAGCATTCTGGTGTTTTGCTCCTGGTTGGTTAAGGATTTCAAAGTTGTAAGCCTGTAGTTTAAGGGCCCATCATGCTAGTTGGCCCTCAGGCTCCTTAAGGTTCTGCAGCCAGCGTAACAAGGTGTGATCCGTTACAACTTTAAATTTTACACCATGCAAATATACTCAGAATTGCTTGTAAGCATAAATCACTGCTAAGCACTCCCGCTCAGTCACAGTATAATTTTGTTCATGGCTATTTAAACTTTGACTGCAATATGCCACTGGGTGCTCCCCCCCTCATCATCTTTTTGAGACAGAACTGCCTCCACAGTGGAAAGAGATGCATCCATCTGTACAATAAATTCCTTTTGAAATTTTAGTAATGTAGCACTGGTGCCTCAATTAACGCTGTTCAAAGAGTATCAAAGGAGCGTTGACAGTGTTCCATCCATTCAAACGTGACATCCTTTTTTAATAACTCAAACAGTGGACCTCCAATACAACTAAAGTTAGGTATGAAGTGGCGATAGTAGCCAACCATTCCTAAAAATACTTATATATCTCATTTGCTGCTTGGTGTAGTCATTTTCCGAATGGCCTCCACCTTAGCTGGTTGGGGCCTCAGCCCTGTTGCATCAACTACAAACCCAAGGTACTCAAGCTGATCCTTGAAAAAGTGGCATTTCTGGGGCTTGATTTTGATTTTGGCCTCAGCCAACTGACGGAATACCTCTTCCAAATGGCTAAGGTGCTCAGAAAACGTTTGGGAGAAAAGGTTAATGTTGTCAATATATACAAGAACGAATGACAGCTTCAAGTTGCCAAGGATAGTGTCCATCGACTGTTGGAAAGTAGCTGGGGCATTACACAGCCCTTGGGGCATATGTGTCAGTTGAAAAAGCCCTTTTGATGTGATAATGGCGCATTTCTCCTGTTCCGCCGCAGGTAACTCAATCTGCCAATAGCTGGATATTAAATCCATTGAGGAGAAGTAACAAGCTCCCCCAACTGGTCCAACGCATCATCAATCCATGGCAAAGGGTATGAGTCCTTTTTTGTAATGCTGTTGAGCTTGCGGTAGTCTATTACTACACGGTTAGTACCATCCTTCTTTTTGACAATTAGGACAGGGGAAGCCCATGGGCTCTTTGATAGTTCAAGCATTCCTTGATCCAACAGTTTATCAATTTCTGCTGTGACAACTTCTTTCACTGCTCTAGATCGGCGTAATGGCCAAGATCTGATGGGGGGATAATCCCCAGTGCCCACTTAATGGATCACTCCTCTGGAGCACCCTAAATCATGATTGTCAACAGCAAAAATCTCTTTGTATTTTTGAAATAAGGCTTTCTGATCAATCCTTCTGATCTTCTGTTAGCCCCATTAAATTTTCATGCGGTACAAATGCCATTGTGCCAGGCTGTGTTTTGACAGGCAGACCAAATTCATCCAGTGAACCAAACTTATGAATCCTAAGGGCATCCTCAACTGGAATGAAATGGAGGAATGCAACTACTTGGTGTCAGCAGATTTGCATTGGTTTATCCTGAAGATTTGCTACCAAAACCTTGATCTCACCATGTCCCAGAAGTATAATGCCAGGGGCCACATGGGGCTCAAGCCGTGATTGTTGATAGGGCCCAATGACCTCCCCATATAGCCCAGCAGGCACTTCCACCTCTAACTCAGTGGTTATGATTGCTTGGTGTCCAGAGGGAATAGATATAGGGCCAGGGGCTCTAAGCGGTAGCCCTTGATATTCATAAATTTGGTGAAGAAGGGCCTGTTATTGCTTTTTAGTCGATGATAGAAAACTGAAATTACCCCATCACCATATGTAAGATTAACGTGACTAATGTGTACAGGATCCTTTGGTATTCCGCTGGAAGTGAATTAATTTGGGATTCGCTGCCCTAGTATTAAAATGTCTCTGCTGTAATATCAACAACAGCTCCAAAGTGATGCATAAAAGCGGTACTGATTAACAGGTCATAATTATTGTTTGGTAACACTATAGCTGGGGCTAAAATGACAAATGGCTCAAACTGCAAAGGTAGCTCATTGTATGCTTCTTCAGAGACTGTTCTTTCTGCGCCTGCAGTCCCATACACCATAAGATGCTCTACATTAAGCTTTAATGCTAACTTTGACACCAACTTTGAGGACACTATGTTGATTGGGGCACCTGTATTGATTATTGCACAAACTCAGGTTATTGCTACAACAGTGTCACAATAAGTACACTCATAGTAAAATGCATCTGATTTATTAAGACATGGACATCTAACTGATCTCTTTTTACAAGGAAGCTCATAATACCCTTTCCCACTTTAAGGTATTCTTTAACAATAGCGTCCACAGGGAGGGCCGTGTTTACCCCTCTTAAGAGAATTGCATCAGCTAATGGATCTGGTTCATTGGTAGGAAGGTAATCAAACAATTGGCAAGCATATGGTTTTGGGTGCTCCTGGGAGCCTGCTTCTACCATGTCCATGGATTGCGTTTGTGTCAGAACATTTACCCCTCCAACTGACTGCTGGTATAGGAAAGTATCATCATACCAGAAAACATCCGCTAGCTGTGTAGGAATAGGTTCAGGTGGGTCGTTTTGGGTCAGAATAGCAGAGGTAGAGAGTCCCAGATTCTATTCCGCTCTGACTTTCCTTGTTGGTACTGCTCCTGCGGTAGGTACTGGACCCTATGAACGTGACAATTTCTAGCCAGGTGCCCAGAGCGACCACATAAAAAGCAATTGACCCCATAAAACCTGCGACCTTTATTGTTGTAAAAGGAACCAACCCAAGGATTGGGCTGAAATCGAACAGTGTAACCTGGCCCCTCCCTATAGGTGAATTGCTGTTGGCAATTGGGTTGGAAGCGAGGCTTGTATTGATGATAAGGCCAGGAGATGCTGACTGGACGCTGAACAGGGAGGGATAATTCATCCAGATAAAGAGGGCTAGAAGCGGAGGCGCTAGGTTTCCACTCTATAGGGTGGAGGGAAGGTAGCGGATAGATGGCGTAGAATTTGAACAAGTTTAAGCAAGGATACGTCAACCTCTAAATATGGAGCCACATCATTAAAAAGCTCTCAGTATGGTTTCACCGCAGAGGTCAATGCTATGCTTATGTCACCTTAAGTTAAAACTCCTGCCCCAATTAACACATGGGCTTCTGCTGAAAATTGATCAGCAAACGCAGTGAGGGTCTTGTTATGTTGAAACCCAATGATAAAAAACTCAGCCTTCCATTGAGCCATTTTTGAAGTTCCTCCAAACAACCACAGCAAAGTATTCTTCACTTTTTGATAGGTAACGCAACTGTTGGGAAGATAGCAAGTAACTTGGTCGGTGATCCCAACATCCATAGTGGACATTAGTAATTTAGCTTTACATCAATCTGAAGCTCCTCTTACTGCAAACTAAAATTTTTTAAAAAATCCATGAATGTTTCCATTGCGATCAAACGGAGGCAGCTTGTCAATACAACATTCTTGCAAAAACTCCTTCTTCCATTTAAGCACAGCGTCCAGAGAAAGCTTAAGTTCTTCATATTCAGCAGTTGCCATGTGTTGATATGATTTCTTAGTAAAGCAAGCTGGATATGACATGACTAGCAACTGAGAGACGCTTATCAGTCTATGTGATTGGACAATGGGCCCCCTGTAGTGAGCACCACTGTTATAAAATTGGCGTTATTGTTGAGATACGCCGTAATCAATATTGCACAGGGTTTGACCCACTGAGTAATAGGACCAATGATATGAGGATTATTCTCCTCAAAACAACAGAAATATACTTTATTAATAATATGGAGCACTTGCCCCCACTATACTTCTTTATTTATTACAATAAACACAGCTGATCCTAGCTGTTTTGCCCGCTCTAAACTATCAACAACCTCCTTTTCATGATTGTCTCCTCTCACTTGTATCCTAGTGACTTCAGATGATACTGCTTTCATGGATTATTAATTCACTTCGCCATATCTCATTGGTTCCACCAATTCTTCATTTGTTAATTTCCCAATCGCCTAATTTGAGGCGATTTCCCTAACCACAATATCACCTTATTTCAAGGCGCTCAAATTACCATAACTCATACAAACTCGGCGAATTCCATTCATTCCACCATAATGACTTAGGGCTTATTATCCAGTCTTATTGGAATCATGACAATCCCCAATGTCGCTGTTCTCAGTATCACTTAATGTGCCCTGAAGGTGTCATCAATTGTGTGATTTTTGGAGGAAACTAGTCCTGTGGAGTTAGCTAAATTTACCATGCTTATTGCTGGGTTCTTGCCTTTATTCAAGCATTTTTTGTCATGCCTGTTGTCACCAATTCGTTATTGGTCTAGAAGTTATTAGTTGAGCAGTTATCATTGTCAATTGAGCGTTGGTCTTTGTCAGTGGAAAGATGTCTATATGGTGTGTCCATCTTTGTGCACTTTTTATTAATTGCATATTTGGCATAAGAAAGCTGTCCGTTTCTTTGTGCTTAGCACATGCAGGAAGAAGGACCTACTTGTACTAAGTGGTTGGCTGTGGGGTACTGATCTATAGGTGCAGTATCTCACTAGCAGGCGGGATGTTCTCTCTATTCTTGTACTGGTCACTTTTTAATTAAAAGTGAGCTTGTAAGAGAAAGGTGTTTCTTAGGCAAAACCTTTGACCCCATTGACTTAATTAAATAACACCAATCCATTTTGCCAAAACTATTTAACCTATCAAAAAAACCAAATAATCACTTAATGCTTAGCCAAAATTATTGACATATCAAACCACACAAATGATCATTATAACGGTTACCCAAAATTATTGAACCTATTAAATCAAATTACATGATCACCATACCGCTTAGCCAAAACTATTTATGCTATCAAATCAAAATAAATAATACTAGAATGCACAGCCAATATGATAACAATTCCCATTAAAAGTAATACTATTTTTATAAAATTTATACAATTTTATTTATCTTGTTATGGTAAAGAAATAAAACATGCCTAGGTGGTTTCCATATTGCATTAGATATCTATGCCAAGTTTGGTTGAAATTGAATTCAGTAGTTCAAGAGGAGATATAGAACATATATACCTACACATATACCCACATATTCACTTACAAAGAATTTTCTCTATATAAAAATTACATCCAGATACCTTTGGTTCATTACAGTATTTCAAAAATTTTAGGACAGAATAGATTAATTGTTAATTAAGATTTCAGTGCATGAAAGTATTTATTTAGAAATCTGAAGTACAGTAAAAAGTTAGTATGCCTGAGTATGATGAGAACTAAAAAACTATTTTTCTGTAATATATAGTTAGTCATGTGGTGTAATTCTAACAACATCCAGATATTTAATCAAAGCATTTTGTTCCTATTTCTACCTCTGGCATTTCTATTAAAAATTGCAATGTTTATAGTTAGATTTAAATTTTCAAAATACACTCACCTATCTGAGAACCTTACATACACAATCATATACAAGCTAAATTTTTCACAAAGGTATTATGATTTAAGAGAAAATAGTTTTTTAATATGTTTAGTTAATTAAGAGTCACAGCTTTTGCAATTTTTATAGCCAAAAATTGTAATTTCAAAATCCTTTACCTACACAAGAACCTAAAACTTAAGAGGCTTATACATACAAACTTTGTGAGCATAGGTATTTTGGTTTATAGGACTTATTATATTCAATATAGTCTCCAAATTTTATTTGTTTTATAAAATAAATTTATAGGTTGAATTTAAAAATGAACTTATAAATAAGAAGTGAATATTTTTAAATGGTGTCAGGTTTTCATTGTTAGAAAATTCTTCTCAAGTAAAGGAGAAGAATCTTTTGGGTGCAAATAGTCCAAATGATGGGGGAGTCCACCCCCACACCAACTCAAATTTGGTGCTTGTTGAACAATTACCTGTCCAATTTTTATAATATAAGTGTTTTGAATCTCAATAAGGATAAATTTGCCCAAAAACCCTGGCCATTCTCTGTGGAACCCTTCAAACTAGGGCAATATTTCCAGATCCCCTCCTTGGCCAAATAAACCTATAGTTAAGGACTGGGCTACACCAAGCCTGCAGCAAAATTAAGGAGTTTACTCTGAGGGTCCTTCACGTCTAAATTATAATTTAAAACTATCACCTACTCCACTCTCACCCCCTTTTATAGCCTTGGAGGGGGTCTCACAAGGTGCAACTATTTTTCCCCCAATGTGACTGGTTCATATATATATAATCTTTGCCTCATGGACATGTCCTACCTACTCTTGACCCTCCATCAGCCATTCCATTAAATCAAACCAAAATTTGAGAGCTCTGATAGGTCAGCCATATTTTCTAATTAGACTCAAAGCTAATAATGAAATTGATGCCTATTGCACTTCAAGCCCAAAAGTTTTTTAAATACTAAGCAGTGAGATTGAAAGAGGGCTTACTTTTCTTGCCCCCTGCGTCAACTAATAAAAAACATAAAAAAACAAACTTATCACTAACATTAAAAGCTTATCCTTTTTTATTATCAAATGGTCAGATAACCCCCTACAACATATTTAAATCAGCAGCAGAGAGTGTAACTTCTCCTTCAGATAATTGTTGAATTTAGGTGGCAAATGCACCGACAATCAGAAAAAAGCCTAAAACATAACATCCATTTTTAGCTGCTCACTGGTTCTTATTCTGTCATGGTTACATGACACAATTGAGGGTACTGGTTTCAGGGATAAGATTGGTGTAAAGAGGCCAAAAAGATAAAGTTGGAAGGACTCCATGACCTGAACATACCCTGAATCAACGCTGGGTACAGGAATGATATGCCCAAGTTAATCCTGGGGATGCACATGATGGTTATCCCAGCACTACATAAAGGGCGTTAAAATGCATCAACTTTGTTATTAATAAATACAATTTATTACATTTGCTTGGGAAATAAGATTTCTGAAAATGTTTGCTTTACAATATTGCCAATCTTAGAGAATTCTGCTACAGTTGATAACTTGAGTTTGGACTTAATTGAGCTACAATATCATGGCTGATGGTAACGTGCACTTATTGGTTCATCTAGGCTTAGTACCACTCCCAAGAGATGATGATTCTCCCCCTAGTGCTATTACTGAATTCCCAAAACCAAGCTTCTTTGTTGGTTGACTTGCTTAATAAAACCACCCCATTAGTTTTACATTTTTTGTGAATGGTCCCTTGGGTAACCTGTGCATGAACTTCCTCAAGGAGGTCTTCAAAAACATAGGGCATTTTATTTTTATCAAAATTAACAATGGAATCTGGTGCACATCTTGGTCGTCCTGGTCCCCTCCAGATTGAGGCATCCAAGCACCCTCAACACCAATTTGAACTAGGTTATAGACTTTTCCTTGGGGTCCAATTAAGCTTTGTCATTTCTTTGTTATCTAGTTTTTTAAACTATACTGTATACTCTTTTCTTGGGTCCTCTATGCTTTGGCACCTCCAAGGTACCCTTTTCCCAGTTTTACTAGCGACTAGTTCCCTTGTGGTGTGCCTGTGCATTCCGCACCACCTCACAGGGAATGAGAGAGTTACAGACACTCTTTCGACATTAGTTAAGCAACCTTTTTACTATATGTGCATGCATCTTATCCGTGTGGGGCTTTCCTTGAGTGTGAATTGGGTGCGTTGGCCATTTGTCACGTCTCTATGTTGCTCACCACAGTTTTTTATTTGTTTTATTGGTAGTGCATATCAGCGTTAATTTCACTACTTCCAACTGGGAAGTGCCCACCCTTCCTGCTTGTAACTGGTGGACTCAGACCCTTTGTGATCCTGTTGTCATGATTCCCTGAATTTCCCAAGAATAATATTCAGAAATTCAACAGGCGCGTGCTTCCCTCTCATTTTTGGAATCAGAGCAGTTTCAATGCTCTCTGGGGCTTTTTAGCTCTTGATATCAGCAATTATGTAGCAGGAGAAGTATTATTTTCAACTATTAGAATAAATTCTTGAGGATTTTTGCAACTTATGTTAAAGATAAATAAAACTTTTAATTATATTAAAAAGTTGTATTTTACAAGTTTTTTATTAAAGAATGGGGGTCAAGAAGCAAACTCAATTAAAATCTCACTTCTTGTATTTAAAGCAACTCAAGGCTCAAAGCGAGATGGGCATGAAATTCATTATATGCTTTGAGCCTAGTTAGGAAATATGGGTGTTTGACCTATCAGAGCTCCTTCCTCCCCAAGTTTGATTCTGATAGAGGAACTTTGGGTAGGGGACAACTATGACTATGTTGGCGTTGCGCACCAATGCCCTGAACTGAGATAGCAAATAGCAAAGGCGGTCCATGGAGTTCCTGACCTATCATACACCACGCATGGAAGTTTTCTGGATTTTATCCTCCTTTCCCATTCATTCAATTTCCCCAATAAGTGTGGTATCATCCCCAGGTTGGCCCACCTCAAATAATAAAAAAAACCTATCAGAGCTCATGAAACTCAATTCGCTTAGATGTAATGGCTGATGGAGTGTTGATTGTAGGTAGGACAAGTCCGTGAGGCAAGGTTTTAATATATTTGAGCCAATAACCATGAGGAAAATAGTTGCACCTTGTGGGACCCCCTCCAAGCATGTAAAATGGGGGTGATCTCTCTTAGGTGTTTGAACTGAGCTGCAGAGGGGCCAAAGGAACCTCAGCATGACTTCCTGTATTATGCCACAGGTTTGGCACAACCATACCATTAATAATCAGGCTTTTTGACTGAGGTGTGGGTTTAAACAAATTACCCTAATTTGAGGGGTTCAAACAATATATAACCAGGGTTTTTGGCCAATATTATCCTTGTTTACAATTAAAACACTTTTATTACAATATCAGACAAGTAATTGTCTGACACTCATTAAAAGCTTCTTTTAATAGTAACAATTAAATAGTTCCTGTCCACCCTCACATGGGATGAATTTTATGTATCAGCTGTCTCCTGGTTTATCCAACTGGGTTTTTGTGGTGTTCTGTGCATAGATGTTTTTGTGGAAATTGGTGGAGGGTTTGGAGAATTTCCTGGAGTTGCATCACCCAGACGTGTCATCCTTCCAAGCCTTCTATGAGCTCTTTGCTCTGCGCTAAGCTGGCCACATGGTGAAAATATATTTAAATAAATTTTGTGTCAGGGACCAGAAACTAACTTTGTCAGATGTCGTTAAAACATTGTTCCTACATTCCAACTTGGACCCCCCCACAAGAAACGCCCCAGCATGGCAAGCTCCTCCTCCAAACTTTGACCACTGATTGAAGCCCTTTGGAACGATTTCCCTTCCCCAACCCAGAAGGGGCCAGGTAATTCAGCCATCATTGTTTCACCCAGGGGCCCCTATAAATACTGGCCCCAAAACTCATATGCACCTCTGGAAAAAGGAGGATCTCATGCATCCATTACTTCATTTTTGGTGAAACTTGAAGGTAAGCAGTGGTCCATTCAAAGATCTAAATTAAATGTTTCAGTTGATTCCACTATGATGATGTCGCCCACAAAAGCCCCTATAAATATGGCGCCTGAGACCATTAGTTTTCCCAAGAAGGGGCAGGGCTCACCACTAAACTTCCCCATTTTGGCAGAATTTGAGGGGTCAGATAAGTCTAGCCCCAAATTTATAGTAAATAGTTCATTTAAAATGGTTTCCCTTTGCAAATCATTCCTATAATGCCAGCCAAATTATTGACAAAAGGCCTAGTGGTTATGGCCTTGGATAACTATGAAAAACTGGCCATCAGATCAGGTATGGTGTTATTGACGCCTGAAAACGCGTTTTATAATGCAAATTGTATAAATTCAAATGATCCAATTGTCAGCTCTTGCAGCTTTGATGAGGACCCCATTCATGTGTACCAAATAACACCAGAGAACCCATGCTTGACCCCTACCATGATTCACAGAACCCTGAAGGTGTATCTAAAGTTAACTTTACAATATGAAAATGTTATGCAACTACTGAGGATTAGGTTGGGTATGTGTCTTCACTAGTGAGAGTGGCCAAATATCCCTCTCCATTTTACAATTCAAAGTCTTATCCTGGAGGCATGCTTAGGCCTGATGAAGATTTTTCTGGGGAGGCGTTAACGTTATCTGCTATGAATAAAGACCATTCTGGATAATTTTTGTTGTCTACTACCCTTTATTTCCCTTTAGAAAATTAGCACAACTCTTTTTGGTGGATACAAAAGCCTCTGAGAATTTTACTGACCAAGACCTGGCTTACACCTTGAGTTGAATTACTTGAAAGGTGGTATGGTTAGTGAAGGGGCCTCCCAAGGTATTCTCACGCTAAATGTTTTAGGGTTGGTGTATTATCAATTTGGCAAATGCTACTTGACTGCTTGCTTCCAGGCAATCAAGAAACACTTGTACCCCATTATTTTGGGAATAGAGTAGTGTCAAAAATTTGATGTCAGAACAAACTTGAAAGTAATACCTTGTCATTCTCACTAAAAATGGTCAATTATTAGTTGTTCTCTAGTCTGAAACTAACTTACAGGGATTTTTTTCTAAAGGCCAAAGGTCCACTAATCATTCTAGCACCTCTGTTGAAATCCACTTTGGAGGTACCCTTGCCTTCCTGTTTTGGTGGAATGGAATCTTAATTTGATAAAGCATCAGAAAGTATACTGCCAGCTCAATCAGAGTTTGATTGTGAGTTCAAACTCACTGTTGATCTGGTGCATATATTTTCTCCCATTTACCCTTTGAATGTACGAGAGGAAGCTGCCTTAGATGTATGGGTTAAGGAGCAACTTGTTTGTTAAGTACTGAAAACTATTGGCCCCTGTAGTGAGCACCAAATGTTAAAAACTGGACTTGGTGGATATCTAATTCTGAAAAGAGTACCAATTATTATAGTCTGGATTCATTGACAATTATTCCCAGATGTTAATTGCACAGGTCAACCATGTGAACAATTCACGTTACTTGATAGTAATATATATATGAGTGATAATAGTATGATGTTTATT
Source organism: Massospora cicadina (assembly GCA_022478985.1). Taxonomy (NCBI): domain Eukaryota; kingdom Fungi; phylum Entomophthoromycota; class Entomophthoromycetes; order Entomophthorales; family Entomophthoraceae; genus Massospora; species Massospora cicadina. The sequence continues at coordinate 23,676 of JAKSZP010012621.1, forward strand.
ATCTGTAGTTGAATAAATAAACTAGAGGTGGTCCAACGCTAAACTTGGAATAATTCACAAAATACTGATTAGATTAACAATTAGAGACTTCTTCCCTATTCTGGCTGAACATAATCCACTCTCAGATTCAGAAGTTCTCATCCTTAATTCCTGTCATGCTGAGTTAGCGGAGATCCATGTTAAAGGTATGCTTCTCTTCTAAGGATATCAAATAATTACTATTTATCACGCAAAAGAGTCCACAAGCAATGTACTATGACAATAAATTTAACTGAAGATGAATAGAATTTTGATAATTTAGATTTAGAGTAAAATATGAACTAATTTGATCTTTTCTTATAAAATATTAAAGAATATAAATATTGATACAATTTACAATAACAGAATGGTCTGATGCAAGATATAAAGATGTGCTAATGTTGAACAACAGTTAGCCGCCAATCTTTTTTATAACTGATTTTCACCTCAATCAGGTAGCCTCTTACATCCTAGTGATTTCTTCCTCACTTCAAGGTACAGGAGACATGAGCCTTTGTATTTCATGGATACCTGCCATGCAAGGATCTCGGTCAACCTTGCTAAATAATTCCTTAAAACCTGTATTAACACCAGGACAGGTGATACCAAATCTTGACAAAATATGAACAAATCAATATGTTTTAATAATAGAATTACTTGAGAATTTATAGGGAGTTTATTGGCGCTCAACTCCTCAGTTGGCGTCTCATCCATGAAACGGCAGCCTTTTTCATTGAATTAACCTACAAAGTCTCTTCCAGCGATGGTCTTCTCCATCAGGATAAGGATTCCTTTGTTGGACATCCCAGAGGCCTGAAAACGGAAAGATCCAAAAAAGCGTGTCCCTAAAGTTCCCGCTTGTTCATACTAAACCAACCACATTTGGCTATCGACCTGCTTAGGTATAGACTCTTTATCCATTATAGCAGTTCGCAAACCAACTGATTGATTTTCTAGTTGCAGTCGGTATCACTTGCCTCACAACTGCTGATTAAATTCCCAGTTAGTTGATGATAAAACCTGACCAATCCCAATCGTTGAAACTGATAGTTAATCAACAATTAACTATCAGATGCCCCAATTTCATTGGCAACTCTGCCCAACGAGATCTTAAGCATTTGAATGAATAAATCCCTGATGGATCCAGCCTGAAAAATTACCCAAAAATCCTCGGACATTATTAACCTAAAATAAAGGTCAACCAGTAACCAATTTATTTGCTAGCAGGACTTGTCCCTAGTGAACCAGCAAATACCCTAGTAAGCTGGAAAATTGGGCAAAGATCCCAACACATTTATTCTCTTACCTTGATTTCCAGAAAGAATAGGATCAGGGCAAGAAAATGCCATCTCAGACCAGGTCAAATATTTCTTAGTTTCCGGCGGAGTACAGCTGTTCTACACCCAACGCTGCTCATGACAACCTTTGGCCTGCGGTTCTCTTCCTTTTCTTCCTTGTTACTGCCTCCTCAAAGCGCGGTCCTCATGACCCACTGCCATGTCAGTCTAATCAGCTTATTTGTAACAATGCTATTCTCAGATCCAGTTTCCCCCATTCAGGGAATATGACTTTTCATTGTATTCAGGATCGTAGTTTGGCGTCCTTGATTCCCTGATCTCCCTCCTCATCCTTGACAAGAGGTTACTACCATCAATTTCTTTCTTGTGGCAAAAATAAGAATGATAAATTATATTTGATTTTGTTATTCTTTTCTTTTAATTTTTTTTTTCGCTCATATCATTCTTTTGATCTTTCTCTTGTTTAAAGAGCTTATTTCAGGAATTAGAAATTAATTGCGCAATAATAAGAGTAATTAAAGCTTAATCTACACCAAAGTGGTTAATATTGACAATTATAAAAAGTCTGACATCCCCTCTCATCCAGATCATATGCCAAATTCTAACTCTTGGTACCAGCAATGCTTTACAATCTTTATGCTGAAGACACCCGTCTCTTCCAATTGATAAGTCATACTGCTTGGAGAAATCTCTTTTATGGTTCCACCAGGACCCATACTTCAAGTTGAGCACATGTAGGTAATCCTTCCACTGAACTGCCAGAAATGGTATCTGATCTCAATGAAACCAGAATAGCGACCATCTTGAACAAATCATAGCCATTTCTCCTTCTTATATTGGTTCCCAAATTGAACTTTGATACTCTGCTAGATTAAGCTCCTTTCATGGATAATCCCATTATAATTGTCAAGCCTCTTAAAGTAATGTCACCCAATATCAGTCAGTCATTTTGTGCCAGCTCCAATTTGCTTACAGAGTTACTTTTTTTGGCTCATCCAATATTATAAATTAGCTGTTCTTTCAGACAAACAAGCTAGCAGAAATCATGAAAACTTTTTTTAGTACTAGATGGTGAAATCATGAACACTTTGATTTCCATATTCAGAATTAAGGAACTTAGTAACTAAGGCCCTTGCTGAGGCTCTGAACACCTCCAATCTCTCAAGCATCTTAGATTGAGATGTTGCAGTTTTCAACCTTCATTTTATGGGCCAAGTCTTTCGAAGTTGGACCACAAAGCTTCCAGCCTCCCCTCAACTTTCCATTGTTTGTTGTGCTTCCAGTTCCAAGAAGCTCGTAGTTGTCACCTTCAAGATGCAGTTCCCTCTTTGCATGACTACCTTGTCTCTGGAACTTTGCATCCATACCCTCCTCTCATGGCTCTGATTGGGGGTATGATTTGGCTCATTATTTAGTACCCCTTGCTCTATGCTGGCCCATATGTCCAACGTTCTTGATGAAGCCTGTTGTAAACACTCAAGACTAATCTTATGGATTTGGTGCCATATCATAACTAGGGGTTATTCGCTGACTGTCTCTTTATTTTATGTTGCTTTCCTCCCCAATCTGGAGTATTGTGTTTGGCAAGTACTAACATTTCTTTTTTCTTCCTTTATCACGTTCTCGTTGGGGTCAGCTTCTGCTCAATGAACTTGGCTTTGAGTAGGTCTAGCCCTTGCTAGCGTTTGATCTCAAATAGATAATGATAGTTTATTTACTACTACTGTCATACATCCTCCCTCCCTCAAGAGGCGACGTAGATAAAACATCCCCCAAATTGAGGATAAATAATAAAAAGTTATAGAATATTTGACTTTTTTATGCTTTTTTCCACTCTTTTTTTCTATATTTTATCAAATTTTTTATTATATTTTTTCTATTTTTTACATGAACCATTATTTTACTCAGTTCAGCGGTCAACCTTATTATTTATTATTCCATTAAACTGGTTCCCAGGCATACTCTGACCTACCAGTTTTCATGGTTAAGAGGTCTTATTTTTTAAAGACTTAACCATTTATTTTTGTTCAATGGCTTTTTTAGGACTTAACCAAAAATTGTCAGGACATAACCATATCAATGGTTCAGCGGTCCTTTAGAGCACTCTCAGTTTTTATTGCATCCACAGATTTAGTAACTTAGCATGAGCCCTGGTAACAATTCTTCCATCTGCAAGATTTTCGATGAAATATGCATCCATCGCTGTCTTGGCAATGATCTCAAATGGACCTGACTACAACGCATATGATATATTTGTTCTTTCAAAGTCATTTGTGTCACAATAGCTACCCTTTCGCCTACATTTTATTCAGATAATAAAAGTCAGTTCTTATTTTCTGTTATATTGGCCTTGCTTTTTTTCTTCAAGGTCATAATAAATTCTTGCAACTGTATTTTAATAAAAACTTGAAATTCAGATTAATTAATGCTCAGCACTCATCCCTGATGTTGGTTCAACCACAAATATAGAATATAGGTAACACAACCTTTCTTCCATACAACAGTTTGAACAGCGTATCCCCATCACTTTAGGTGACTAATGTTGTATGCAAATGTTGTAAAAACTGAGTAGTTACCCACGCAGAAGGTTTTCCAGCTACTAGCTTCCTCATTGTTGCGGCCAGTATACCATTTACTCGTTCTACCGGGACATTTGTTTCAGGCCAGTAGGGTACTGAAATGACTCCTCAGATTTCCATATTTGTTTAATCTCAGGATCATGTGGGGCATTATATTAGTTCCATTGTCACTTAACAAGACTTGCAGGCATCCATGGTGATAAACAACTTGATCCAAGATAAACCATGCAGTACTTGTAGCATCCACTTTTGACAAACACTTCATCTTGACCCATCTAGTCAGATGATCAATTGCAACTATAGTATATTTGACTCCCCCATGCTTATAGTCAGTAGTCCCATCACAACAATAGACACTATATGTCAGGCAAATTCTGGGCGGACCATTCAACGTCTAGTTGTGTCCTTGTGTGGTTTATACAACTGGAACTCCACGCAGAAAGCCAGATAAATGGCCACATCATAGTTAATAGACTCCCAAAAATAAAAATGGTGAATGTGGTCAGCTGTCTTACTCAGGCCTTTTTGGGATTTTTGCCATATTCCCAGCCTGCTAGATTACCTGGTATCGCTAGGGGAAAATTCCCTAAGGTGAAAAAAATTGGAAATCGGTTGGCCTGAGTTTTTGAGGAACTATGTTTGAGGGATTTTAGGATATTTACCTGGTCATATCCGTTGGGTATTAATCTGGATGAATACCTAAGATCTCATTGGGTGGAGTGGCTGATGAAATATGGGCATCTGATAGTAGTTAACTATCAGGTGTACCAATTGGGATTGGTCAGGTTTCATCACCTACTGATTGGAAATGAATAGTGAGTTGCAAGGCGAGTGATGCCGCCTTCAACTAGCAAATCGATTGGTTGGTGAAGTGACCTGCCATAAATGGGAATAAGTCCCATTACCTAAGCAGGTCGCTAGCCAACTAAGTTTGGTTTGCTTGGATTGAGAGGAAAACGTTAGGGACACATTTTCCAATTCTTTTCATTTGAGGTCTTGAGGATGTCCAATGATAGAATCCTAGCCAGGATAGGGAAGACCATTGCTGCTGAGATGAGGAAGGGTGATTCAATGGCAACGGCTGCCATTTTATCAAGGAGGTGTCAACTGAGGGTTAGACAGCTGAATCCCCTACTATATAATTCCCTAGTATTTACTATAATAAAAACACATTAAAACATTATCTACAAAAGCATTATTAGCTACAGTTATATTATCAATTTATGTATAGTTAGACTATCAGCTTCTATTTTGTCATTCTATCTCAAGGATATTATTGCAGAAGGCAATAATTGGAATACTCTCAGAGAGAAGAGTAAAGATTCTAGCGGGGATCTAGAGATGAAGGAACCACAATCAGGGATAGCTGACAACTGTGTGTTGGACTAAGAGACTGTCACTGGGGTATCTTAACAAATAACAGGTGGACAAGAATATAGGGAACAAATCCCTATGAGTATGACTTACAGAGTATTTAATCGGAAGTACTGGCCAAAGCGTTGGGCCCAATAATAGTTCAATCTCAACTACAGATAAGAGTCTCCATACTATTATCAATTAATACATTTATACAACGCGAAGAAGTGCACAAGGATCTGAACCTATGCAGTAAAAAGATTATTGGGTTGACGGCGATAATCAACCAAGAGTAAATTTTTACAAGTTGGTACTTATTACAGGGGTAGTTGAGTAAAGAATCTATTATAATGTCATTTAAAGAAGAAATGCGCAATCTGTGGACTGAGATCGCCACTGTGAATCAGAATGCCTTAAATTCAGCGGACCATCAGGAGTTCCAGCCTTGGAAGAATGAGTCGCTAAGGTGGAGGAAGGAGTAGAAAATGTAGCCAACTTTGGGGACAAGTTACTCAGCAAAGTAAACTCGTTTAAGAAGAAAGAAGGAGACATCATTTGAGAGGTCTTATTCCTGAAAACAGAGTGAGAAGCAGATCGCATTTGGTTAAGAAAGATTGGTGCGGATATCAAGAAATTGATCAAAGAAGTGGGGGAACTGAAAGATCACAGATGTGCTTGTGAGCCCAATATGGTCAGTGATGCCAAAGAGAGAAGTCCTCACACGATACTTGGGAAGTTGAATACCCCAATAAATATGCCACCCGCCTTTCATGCAATTTTGGAGATGATGCCTGAAGTCACTCCACAAGTTAGCCAAGTAGCCAAACTGAGAGAATCGGCCCAAAATGACTCAGAGGAATTTAGAGCAACTCCAAAATTGCATACATTCCATTGTGATAACGCCCCAGCGTTTTCTGACTATTTGACATGACTATAAATGGATATGGGGATTGTCAAAAGGCGTTGACATTCATGAACTGCCTGGACACTGAATGTCAAAACCTAGTGTTACCCCACCTGGAGGGGGACAGCTGGTCATATGCCAAAACAAAGGTGGCCATAATGAAGGAGTTCAGGAGTCCAACCTGCATTTCAAAATGTAATCAAGAATTTATGGGAATTTAATTCCATAAAGACGAGTCTCTTGCTAGCTTTGCAGACTGATTTTACCAGGAGTCGCAGATCCTGGCCAGAGCAAAAGTGGTAGACGACTTTGATGCTAGAATCACTTTGAAAGCTGCCCTTTGGCACTATTGCAATTT